>ML813938.1:35591-47024 GCA_009831015.1 Picea engelmannii
ATGCCAAAAAATTCTTCTCGCTAAGCAGAGATTCTAGTAACAGATACCACCCATCACATTGGAGAAGACCAAAGTCTTAGGTATGATGAAATTTACCGTATCTTCAACACTGGGTATTTTTCACTGGATGACGAAGAGTTTGAAATATACCAGAACATATAGAAGAGTGACATTCACCTAGTGGTTTCCCGGTCGGCCCTAGTTCTTTACAACGAAGCAGTCCAGTGGTGCTTTAAGAAGTTCAACCCAAACACACCAACCATCATAAGAAAACACATAAGGAAAATAACATCTCTGAGACCTGAGAATATCAACATGACGTACCACTTACCCACACCTGCATGTGCTCTCAATGAGCCATTCTTAAAACATTTCAGTCAAATTAATAAAGGTCCGGCTAAATTAATGAAACACTAGTGGGTAGATGAGGACAAGACTCTCAAGCAAGGATAGAAGCTTGTCCCCACATAGGAATTCAAAGCACCATATAAAATGTTGATCGCTATGTTGAATCGATTGTATAGCGAAGAAAAAAGCATACACTTTCAAACAGATTGGCTACCCTTGGCACATACCATTGTTAAAATAGGATAAGTGTTCAATTGGGAAGATATATTGGCTTTCAACATCTGTCTCCACATGAAAAATATTCTAGATATGAGAAATCCCTACCTTTATATTTCATCCTACTTAATTGATTCCATTTGTTCCTCTGTGCAATTCCTTGATCTCGGGTGGAACTAGGACCAGGACCAACCCCATGTGCACGTGTATTGCTATGAATTATGGAACATAAATTACAAAAAGGTATGTTTATGACATTTGTAACTACTTCCTCGCCCCTCTTTATACTGTAATTTATTGTTTCCCAAGGCACAAAATATCCAGTGAAGCTAGGGATGGGATGAAAGGGATAGCATACTGGTATCTAGGAAAATACTACTCGTACATCAGGGTGTATGGCACCACTGGGGCCCCACATCTTTTACCTTACTTTGTCCTAGATTGTCTTCTAATAAGAGAAATTGCTTACCAAACCATGGGAATCGGGGTTATCTCACTAATTTTGAGTAGTAGCAAAAAACCTTTGGCCTATGTTTCCTATCCACATAGAGAATTACACCATTTCTAATGGTACCCATGCTAAAAATGAAGTATATTCCCTACAAGATGTATGCCTATGCCTTGGAGAGTCAAAAGGTCATGATCCACATTATAGTATTCTAGATATAAAATAGTATGCAAAACATAAATATTTTAGCTAGAAATGGCAGAGAAACAATGATATAACCAGAAAAATACCAGAATAATACCAGAACAACGGAATAACACTAGAATGAGCATTTTGATTATTGATAGCATTGTTCACTTGCCTCTTTGAGGGGGAAACCTCCAACAGAGTAGAGCTCTATTACAATAATATCCAAGACAATATTTCTCTTACCCTCTACTTCTATTTATACTAAATCTATTATCCAAAAGAACAATCTAGGGGAAGATCCTTCTAGAAACAAAAGCTTCTATTAGGTCTTCTTACATTTGACTTATTCTTCCTTATTGTTAGGCCTTATTAATATCGGCATTTATTAAATGGAATTATATTATTCTACCTACGTGAGGGGTTAGGGAGGTTAGGTCCCGAACATGGCCTCCCCCTTGAAGAACAACCTTGTCCTCAAGGATTTAGATAAGGGAATTGTTGTAGAATGGTGGTTGAATCACAAGTAGCATCTTCTGCAGGGGTATCTTTCCATTGGACTAACACTTCCTGGATGGTGCGCTGAAAGAGACGACGCTCTCTCTGGGCCAAGACTGCTTGTGGCTGCAACCATATGGAACCTTCGTCATCCAACTCAGGAAGACTAGTTTGAGTTTGGCACTTAGTTCCAATCACCTTCTTTAAGCAGGAAACATGAAAAATAGGATGGAGCTTCGACTAACTGAGTAGAGATAAATGATAGGCCACCGATCCCACATGCTTGAGCAATGTATAAGGACCATAAAATTTGGGAGCAAGTTTCTGACAGTGTTGAGCTTTGAGTGAAGTCCGCTTATAAGGTTGTAGTCGAAGAAATACCTGGTCCCCTTAAACAAAATGGCATTCGAAGTGACCTTGATTTTCTTGTTGCTTCATGTGATTCTGATCCATGACCAAATTGTCTTTGAGGGCATGAAGAATAGCCTCACAGACTATAATATTTGTTTCAACCTCCTGAACCTTCAATACCCCTGGCATATAGGAGAAAACTAATGGGGGTTTTTGGCTATAGACTGCTTCAAAATGAGTCATGTGAGTAGTTGTATGGTAAGATGTGTTGTACCACCATTTAGCTGGGTAACCATTGAGCCCGTCGATTTTTCCACTTAGATGAAAAACACCTCAAATATGTTTCCAAACACTTGTTGACAACTTCAGTTTGGCCATCCATTTGGGGATGATAGGCAGTGCTGAGATGCAATTGGGTGCCCTGTAGCTTGAACAACTCTTGCCAAAAATTGTTGGTAAAAGTGGGGTCTCTGTCAGACACAATAGAATTAGGCATGCCATGAAGCTTGAAGATATTATCCATGAATATTTGAGCCATTGTGGAGGCTATGAATGGGTGTGGAAGAGCACAAAAATGAGCATATTTGGAGAGATGATCGATGATCACCATGATGACTTAATTATTTCCCGATTTAGGTAAGCCTACAATGAAGTTCATAGAAATATCTCACCAAATAGCAGAAGGAATCGGAAGTGGTTGGAGTGTGCCTGGAGCTTTGACAGTTTCTCCCTTGTTGTGTTGACATACCTCACATTCAACCACAAAGGTGCGGATGTCCTATTTCATACCATCCCAGAAAAAGGAACGTTTGACCTATTCATAGTTTTTGGTAAATCCTGAATGCTCAGATGTGGGTGAGGCATGAAGTTCATAAAGTACTGTGGATTTAAGGTGGGATTGCTTGCATAAATACAAACAACCTTTGTAGCGAAGCTCTTCATTATGCCAAGAGTAACCTAGAGAAACTAAAGAATGGTGTCAACCCTCCCCCTCCTCTCCTTCAGGGCTAACTCGAACTCTCGTTCTAGGATCAATAGAAATATTGAGTCAGAGCAACTCCTTAGATTCCTTCCTGGAACCCAAAACTATATCACAGGTCCTTCCCTTTTCTGGCGCATGTTATGTGGTACTTGTGGACCCTTTCCTCAGTGCTTTTCAACTCTTAATGCCAACACGCTAGCTCCCCATGTTAGGCTTTCTCCTTGATGTGACCATGAGCTCCGACCGTGGGCTAGCTCCCTTCGCGCTTCCGTACTTTGAAACTTTCACGAGATGCTTACTCCTCTTTCTCGATTTTTGAATCGGTGAATACTCTTCGGGACCAGATCTACGGTCCACATTCCTTCCACGATCAATGACTGCGATCAACTCGTGAGTTTGGACTTCGCGAGTCCTCTCCTCAGATATTCTCTCCTCGACTTATCCCGAACGACATGGATCTCTGCCACGTACCCCTCTGGATCCAATGGTCCAGAGTTACTTCGCACTTCTCGACTTCGCGAAGATCTCTATTTGCCCCTGCCAGACCTTCCAAAGTTCCTTTTCTTGAACCTCTCGATCTTCTGAGACCTGTCTTCTCCTTGAAGGTGAATCTTTCACTGTCTTTGGGACTTCGGTGTGTTCCCAACTCCTTTGCACACTTAGCGCAAATTCTCCTTTCGAGACCTAGATTGTTCTCGAACTCCTTCTACACTCCTTGCAGAACTCTACGCAGACTCTTCTATGACTTTGCTCAGCTTGAAAACCTTCAAAGTTCCCTGTTCCTTGTGAACTTCCTCATGCCCTCCTGGAAACTTCTCTCTCTTTCTCCTGATCTTGTAAGATGGACTTACAGTCTCCTTGGCGGACTCCTTGCACTCAGCTCCATTATTTGACGGTTCCTCCCTTAGATTTATGGAAGGGTTTAAGGCATCTCCTTTCCTTTGTCAATGCACTCTTGCAAATCCTTTCTTCCTCAGAATGTTCAGTAATTATGGGATTCTCCTAAGGATTCCAACACTTCCAACTGTGTTGTTCTTGCGCTCACTCACGCTAGCTCGATGCCCTCCTGGCAGAGTGTTTCAGAGTGTTCAATAACTCTGTGTTGTGCTTCCTCCCACACAGTATTTCCTTCCAAGGTACTTAACCACCTTGAAATTTCTCCCTCAGTCTGTGAATTACCCTGGTATGCCCTCCTGGCAGTTTCTCTTCTGACTCGACAGAGTTCAGACATGCACTCCTTGCGTCGGCTTACAGAGTTTCCACCCTCTGTCGTGCACTCCTTGCACTTAGCGTAGAGAACCAGACTTAACTCAACACACTCACGGATAGAAAACTGTATCTCTATCCCTGTAGACAATTTCTAACATTCATCTACATTTCAGAGACATGTAAATGACATTCGTAACATATAATCCATTACACAGAAATTTAAAATAGGAAAAACCGTCATTTTCTATTAATGGTGGAATGCCAAATTACAATCTGTTTGAGTCTGGACTGCAACTGAGTCTCGTCTCTCCCCTTACAACCCTACAACAACCAACTTCAACAACCTAGCGTCTAACATCTACTTTGCAAAAATACAACAATTTATACAAGAGGGGCTCAACAAGCTTCCCTCACGAGCTAAACTAGTGGTGTCAAATCACCATTCAAACGCCTATCTAATGGGAAAATTACAACGATGGAAATCTGCTCCCAAATCGGATGGATATCCCTTCTACCGTCAACCACTTAATGGCAACCTTATCTCCAGCTTTTGCGAAGGAACAATTTGGCTCTTCCATCTTTTCCTCATTAAATGTCTGGATCATGCCTTGGATTCTCAAGGAAAAATGAGAGCACGATGCCTCTCCCTTCCTTGAATGCACACCATGCATGAAATCTGAGTGGTGCATGCTGAGGTGGAGCAATGCTCCTGCATCAAAGAATTGTGTTGCAATTGTGGAGCAGGATAGAAATTTTGGGGTCTTGCAACCATTCCTAATGAGCAACTTGGAGCCAATCTTTTACAATGAAGGAGAGGGAGAAAAGGGACCCATCTTCTTCATATTTCCAGGAAAGAGAATCGACCAGTACATTTTCCTTTCCCTTCTTGTAAATGATCTCATAATAATAGACAAATAGCTTGGTCACCCATTTTTTCTCTGTCGGGGATGAAATTCGATGTTCCAGGAAATACTTGAGACTCTGATTATCAATTTTTATTTGTAATCATTGAACCAATAAATAAGGGAGCCAGAGATCCACAACATGTACAATAACTAACATTTCATTTTCATAAATGGATTGGCCCAAATGTTGCTCTAAAAGTTGTTTGCTAGTGAAGGCCAAGGGTCCGCCATCTTGCATGAGGACGACTCCAATTCCTTTTCCAGAAGCATCATATTCCAATACGAATGCCTTTCTGAAGTCTGGGAGTGTTAGGATAGGGGTTGAGCATAAAACATCTTTTAAGGCTTGGAAGGCCTGATCCACAACTAAAGTCCAAGTGAAAGCATTCTTTTTAAGGAGGGAAGTGAAAGGAGTTGCAATCTTTCCATAATTCCAAACAAACTTCCTATAATAGTCTGTTAAACCCAAAAAACCACACAATCTCTTAAGAGTTTTAGGGCGAGGCCAATCTTTCATAGATTCAATTTTCTTAGGATCCACTCAGACACCATCCTTGCTGAGAATATGACCCAGGTATTCCACTTTTGAGGCACCAAAGGCACATTTAGATTGTTTGAGGAAAATTTGGTGCTTAGAGAGTAGATGGAGAATTTGATTCACATGGGAGAGATGGGATGACCAAGTTTTACTATAAATGAGAATATCATCAAAGAAAACTAAGACAAAACGACAGAGAAAAGGACAGAAGACATAATTCATAAGACTTTGGAAAGTGAAAGGAGCATTACAAAATCCAAAGGGCATTACCGAGAATTCATAATGACCCTCATGAGTGTGAAATGCAGTCTTGGGAATGTCTTATTCTTTCATACGGATCTGGTGGTAGCTAGAATGTAGATCCAATTTGGTGAAGTATTGAGCACCACTCAATTAATCCAAGAGGTCATCAATGATAGGAATGGGGAATTTGTCTTTGATTGTGAGTTTGTTGAGGGCTTGGAAATCAGGACACATGCATCAAGTACCTTCTTTATTGAGTACCATGACCATAGGGGAAGAATAGGGGCTAGTACTGGGACGGATAACATCGACTTCTAGTAATTCATGAACAATTTTCTCAATTTCATTCTTCTGGGAAAAGGGATGATGATAAGGCTTAACATTGGGAGGAAGAATTCTCAGGACGAGAGGGATGGAATAATCATGAACTCCATGGGAACGAGGAAGTTCTTTAGGGGTGGTAAAAACAACTTGGTGGCGGGAGAGGATATATTAGAGGTCGGGATGCACATAAGGTGTCTCAACAACATGAATGGAGCGGAGTTGGGCTATAATTCCTGAATCACCTTTTTCGAGGAGCTTTTCCATGCGATGGGAACTGATGATCTCAGGGGAACTTGTTGTGATGCTTTGGAACTTATACTGTTGTCCCTCCTATTGGAATTGCATGGTTAAGTCCTTAAAATCCATGAGAATGGGGATGAGAGTGCGTAACCATTCAACACCAAGAACAATGTCACAACCACCCATGTATATAGCAAACATATGGTATTTCATGTGATACTAACCAATTTGGAGGAGCACATTTTCACATCGTCCTCCACATTTCATGGAATCACCATTGACAATCATGATTTGAAAATTATTGACAACATTGATGTAACAATTGACTTCTTGGGAAATGCGATGATGAATAAAGTTATGGGTGCTACCACATTGTCCACAAGGATGATGACTTTCCTATTTTTGATGTAACCAATTAATTTGAGAGTCTGGGGAGCAGAGAAGCCAGTGAGGGCATTAAGTGATATCACCGGGTCAACGTCGGGTGGGTCAGAGGGTGGGGTGATTTCAGATGGCGGTGGTAGTTCCTCCATAAGTGGAACAACAACATCTTCTTAAGAAAGATCCTCAGTCATAACCATAAAAATATTTTGTTCCTTACACTTGTGCTCGTGAAAATATTTTTCATCACAATTATAACAAAGACCCTTTAGTTGACGTTTAGCCATTCCAGCCCTGGTTAATTTTTGGATCTTGAGGGGAGTTGCAGAAGGGGAAAAATGGGTGGGTTTAGGGTGAGAAGGAAAGGAGGGTTTGTGAGTCTAGGAGGACACAATTTGTTGGGCTTCCTTGACTCGTTGAGTAGCTTCCAACCAAGTATGGGGGCATGTCATGAGAACATGGGCACAAATTTCATCTTTGAGGCCACTGATAAATCATTCCCTAAAGAAAGCATCTGACATGCCCTCTGTTCTGAAATCCAATTGCTCAAATGCGACAATAAAGTCTTCCACTATCCCAGAATGATTTAACTTGGTCAAATGACCTAAATGGTGTGTGTCAGAGTCAAAGTGGTCATAAATTTCGACCACAAACTATTTCCAAGCAAGATACCCTTGGCGTGCCTTTTTTCACCATTTCCACCATTTCCATCTTTTTAGATCTAGATGTAGGACACCATAACGAAGCTTGGCTAAATCATCAGTAATGCCATGCAAAGGGAAATAATGTTCCATTTGGGTGACCCAGCCTGTAGGATCCGATCCATCAAATTTGTTCACCTCATTTCTAGGAGGGCAGAGGTTTCGGGAAAAGTGGGTAGTATGAGGGCCTTGGTAATGGGATGAGTCATGGTGATCCTGATAAGATGGTTGTTCAGAAGAGGAAAGGTTCTGGGAACGACCCAGGAAGTATTCTTTGGGGTATTTGATGTGGGAACATTGTTCCTTGAGGTCTGTGATGTGGGAACATTGTTCCCTGAGGATCTCAATAGTGGAATTGATGGAGCTAATGTTGGCACTAAGATGATGGATGTCTAACTTGTGTTGGTTTTTTTCAACAATCAAGTTATTGAGTTATTGGGCTCGTGTGGTAGTCATTTTGACAAAGGAGCAGGCAAATGGTATAGGGGAAACAGAAGGGGTCTGGAGGGGTGAGTGGGACTGCTGAGAAAAAAGGGTACCAAATGATAGGTACCACTGCGATCAGGGTGAAAAGGGGGATCCAAAGGGATAGGGGCCAAATAAGGGTGTCGGAGACAGGTCAGGTCCACAAAAAAATTTGTGTTAAAAATGATAGGTATAACTGGAATCGAGGTGAAGAGAGGAACCCTGTGGGATAGGTCCCAAATAAGTGTGTCGACTGGACAACTATACACTTTTTTTTTTTAACTCCTGCAGATTTATACTCCAGCCTAAATAATACTTTAGTGACAAAATTCCCAAATTCTTAACAGGAAGAAATGTGTAGTAATTTCACAACCAGAATGCAAAGGTGCAGTTGCGCGGTAATAGATCTTGTCTATTCTATTTTTGTTTCCATCCCAGGAGTAGGATATTCAAGGTTTCTACAGACAAGGGTTTTCCTTGTGATATAGCTCTCTGATATACATGCAACAGTATTACTCGGCTCAATATCTCAGGGCACCAATTAAGGAGGCTAGATTGTGCCCTTAGTCGTACTACCCAGGTACTAGAGAGTATCTTCCTGAGTGTTTTTCTCGGTGGAACTATAGGAATCAAGCGGCTAATCAGTTTATCTATGGAGGGATTCAAGAAATCTAGGTTGATCTGTATACAGGTGTTGTTTGATGCACTACCACTTGAAGGGGTACCAACAAGGGTTACAAGGGTGGCCAGTAGATGTGCGCTTAAGTACCTCTTGTATTTCCTATGTGTATGACTCTCTGACCATAGGTTTATGCACGTAACGACATATCTTTGTAGATTTACGATGCCAGAATACATCTCTACCCTGAAAAATTTAACCCACAATTTTCTGCTAAGGAAGGTGCTATGATACCACTTGTAGTATTCCAGATATAAAATAGTATGCAGAACATAAATAGTTTACCTAGAAATGGTATAGAAACAATGATATAACCAAAATAATACTAGAATAATACTAGAACAATACCATAATAACACCAAAATGAGCACTTTGATTACTGATAGCAACGTTCACTTGCCTCTTCGAGGGGGCAACCTCCAGCAGAGCAGAGCTCTATTACAATAATATCCAAGAAAAGATTTCTCATACCATCTACTTCTATTTATACTAAATCTATCTATCCAAAAGAACAATCTAGAGGAAGATCTGTCTATAAACGAAAGTTTCTATTAGGTCTTCTTACATTTGAATTATTCTTCCTTATTGCTAGGCCTTATTAATATTGGCCTTGATTACATGGAATTATATTATTCTACCTACATGAGGGGTTAGGGAGGTTAGGTCCCTAACACACATGAAATTGCAGTTAGCCATGTCATATTTGTAGGTCTCACCCATTCTAACATACATGTGGTTGATTTTGAGGAGGACAAGTTCAAAGGAGTTCTTTTCTATGAAGAGGTTTTACAGAAATTACCTAATGATGTTGTTATACAGGAATTGGAATTTGAGCAAGAAGCAATGAAGATAATTATACAAGAGGAGTTTCAAAGACTTATGCAAGAAGAGTAGAACAAATTAAGCTTCAAAGAGAAAGAAAAGATCAAGAAGGCAGAATAATTGGAGAAAAAGAGATTGCAAGTTGAGGACGAGTACCAAAGAAAATAGGCCAAGGAAGAAAGAATAAAAAGGGGAGCAGGAGGCCCTTCAACAAAAGAAAGATGAGGAAGAGGATAAAAAATTGGCTAATGAAGCAGAAGCTAGAAGACTTGTTGATGAGGTAGAGGCCAAACGATTAGACGAAGAGGTCAAGGATAAAATAAAAGCAGAGGAGCAGTCAAAACAACAAAAATCACAAGAATTGAGAAAGACCCTAGACAACCCATCAACGCCAAATATGGGCATTGTGAATATTCCACCCCGGGAATACACTGCTCTCAATGTCATCCAAGGTGATTCCACCTTCTCTTTGCAATTTTTGAGCTTTGAAGGCATTGTAGTGGCCATTGGATATTACTACTATGATGATAGAACAAAGAGAATTGAGAAGAGGTCAAACAAGAGGAAAAGGGGAGAATCTACCAAGTCCAGATAATTTATAGGGAGAGTTGTGGAATGGAAACTTGGGCTTGACCCAGAAGAGAATGTTGTACAAGCAACTTCTTCCCTCCATGCATCTGTAGGAATGAATGCCTCATTCATTTTTGAGGTGACCAATTCCTTAGGCACAACCCGAAACAAATTCACAGAGCTAGAAGATGAATTGAAAAATGTGAAGGATGATCTCACTTCATAATTTGAAAGAGCCACTAGGGTGGATGAAACCCTCAACACAAAAAATATGAATAAAGAATTACAAATGCAGAAGAATGAAATGAATGCAGAGTTTTAAAGGAGGGAACAGACCCAATGGGACACCTATTCTATAGAATTAGAATTTGTAAAGCTAAGACTTGGTGATGAGATAGAATAGTTGAAAAGGGAACACATTGAAGAAGCTACCAAGTTGCAGACGCAATTGACTGAATCTAAAATATTCATGGAGCAAACAATTTTCCAGATCATGGGGTTAGGAAAATAAAAGAAGAAAATTGAAAAAGATATGGAAGAGAGAAGAGCATCAACTCTCGTTGTAGAAACTGTCAAAGCCAAGGCATTAGAGTTAAACGAGAAACTCAAATTTGAGCAAAAAGAATTCCTATGTCTGCTCAGTGATATGCAGAGTGATCGAGATGATCAACTAAGGTTGAAAGATAGAATAATTGAAATTCAAGGACAATCTCAGGATGAAAATGATGCCTTTGATCAAATTCTCATTTGGCAAGAATTGTATGAAGCCCCCCCAACTACATTGCCATTGTATGATAGGAAGAAAAAACTCAGGTATCAGGTTTTCAGGTATTAGGTATGAAACCTTTATTGAAATATATTCAAGTTGTCCAAGAATCAACAACTAACACCTGCAAGAAGTTGTGGAGTATCTAATATGGTCTCATGGAAGAATTTGGAAAATAGTTGATGTTGTTAAGAACCAAATATCAATATATCATAGAAAACCCTCAGAATAAGTACTCAACGCCTTGAAAAAGATAGAATTTCAGATAATAAGAATCTTCGAGGGGGAAACTTCCTTTTAACCCAAATAAATGTTCAAGTACAAGATGATTCCAAATGAAAATGTCTCATTGGTATATATAGTAGACTAGGAGGTATAATTACAACTAATGGAATAAAGCCAACATAAATAAAATAACATTACTAATGTAATATGCCCCAATTAAGGGGTAATGAGCCAATATTAGGGATTAACATGCCCCTCCCCTTGAGACAAGTGTTGTCCGCAACGCTTGAGTAACTCTGGATGCTTCTGTATAAAAGACTCATCTTCCCAAGTGGA
>ML813938.1:53788-88274 GCA_009831015.1 Picea engelmannii
CCCCTTTTCTTTGGGCAATAATAACATAGGACTAGGGAACATATATTGGCCGCCAAGGTGAAACAAGGAAACAAACATAACTTCTTGAGCTAGTGATCTATTATACAACCTCAACCAATGATACTCATCCACATGCCTAGTATATTAAGCACAACACTTCATATGAAAAAAAGGACTAACATACCTCATGGTGACGTTGTCTTACCATCTCCCATATACTGAGTTGACTTGATGTGATGAGATTGGATGATATGAAGTAGAAGAGGAAATCTTAGGGGGGATGTTAGGATGCTATCTATGGACATGTTGATCATCATCATGGCCGGGATTATTGTCTTCATTGCAGGGCATGAGGCATGATATCCTCTAGTTACCTCTAGACATGGGGGGGTAATAGATACAAACCAATTGAATTAAAGAAGTAAGGGCCATTTTGAAATACCCTGTCTCTCTATTCTAGGCTAGTGAAAACAATTTTGAAGAACCCCTTGGATCCTAATTTGAAATCCACTTGACCTTTGGGATTCTAGTTGGATTTCATCCACCAAATCAAAGCTTTCTATGTGGGCCATAATACCATGAATTTGTTGATAAATGCATGATCTTGTGGGAACTGAATGTATTTTCCAATATTTGCAGAGGTGATCTCATATTTAGGGGTTTCTTTAATCCATGTGATCCAGGTGGATATTGGTGGCCACCCACCTATTCCAATTGGCTCCTCTTGATAGTTTTTAGTTCAACACGTTCTTATGTAATTATTTACAATTGTGGGTTCTACACTTCCGAGGTTGTCTGAAGCCCTATACAGCTTCCAGGTGGAGATTGGTAGCCACCCACCTAATTCAAATGGCTTATTTTGGAAGTTTTCATGTCAGTACATCTTTTTGTACTTCCAGGGCCATTGTGGGGCCCTAAACAATGTTTTTTGGCTTTCCATAGTCAAACTATAGACATAGTCAGATTTTGATGACAAAATGTGTAGTTCTCAAAAATACCTTTCCAATGGGATATGAAGTTCCTAAAAAGGATGTTGTATGCAAAAGTTATGACCCCGGGAATTTGAGGTACCAACTTACCCATTGGGGCCCACATAAATTTTGGTGGTTCATCTCCTAGGGTTAGGTTTTTGGATGTATAGGGTTTTGGAATTCATGAGTAATGTTAAAAAGGCCTTTGGAGTCTCATTGTAATCATTCTACTCAGATGGATGCGCATAGCATCCACATATCTTCTCAGAGATAACTACCACCATTCAAGCAAGTTGTTTTCAGTTCTGTAGTTTTACAGTTTCAGCCTATTTTATTTATTCAAAAAAAGTTATTATTCACTGCATATATGTTGTTCTTATCCGTATATCTATGTTATTGTATTCAGTATATTATTCATTTCATTCCACTCATAAATTCAGATCAGTGGTATCAGAGTGGTTTGCTCTTCATTTATTTTTCTTCGTGCATTTCCTCAACAAGATCTGGGTACAAGAAGTTGGGACTCGAACCAGTCGAGCCTTTGCAAGATCGGTTGCGTCGATCCTGAAACAAAACCCATGGGGGATGAGAAGAAATATGATGAAGCATGAGATCCTCTTAAAATGTTTCTCGATGAATCCCTTGCACGACAAAGGAATGAAATGATGGACAACTTTGCACAGATCCTTCCGTAGCTGCCCACAAGAGACGCATCTTCATCAGGTGGCCATGCAACCCCCTTCAAGGTACAAGTAAATTTGGAAATTCCATTATTTGAAGGACTGATAGATGCGGATGTTGTAGATAAATGGTTGAATTTGCTTGAAGGGTATTTTTCAGTCCACAATTTTTCTGACAGGGAAAATATTACTTTTGCACTCTTCAAGGTTGTCCCTCATGTTAAGGATTGGTGGGATACTTACTCTGAGAAAAGGGCCATAGAGAAATGCAATATTTGCGATCGCCCCCACATGGGATTCTTTCAGGGATGCCATTAAAAAACAATACTAACCTATTGGAATCTACGAGGACCAGTACACAAGATGGGCCACATTGCGTCAACAAAGGGACTAGATAGTACTAGATTTCACCAATATTTCTTGTACCCTGCGCACCAAATTGGGTATCAAAGACTCTGAACGACATATGGTGCTAAAATACTATGATTTTATGCATAGATACATTCAAATAGAAATGGAGTTTCTGGACATCGCATCATTAGGTGTGACTTATAGATATGACGTCAAGATCGAGCAAAAATTTAAGCAGAAGAGGTGAGAGCTTGGATCTACAAACTCCTCACAGTCGAATCAGGGAAAAGGCAGTACCAACCCCCCAAAAAAAGGACATGGAAAATAAAGCCACTCTCAGGACAACCAATCCAAGATAAAACACAATAAGGGTAATGAGAAGTCAAAGAAGAACACGGGAAAGTGGTGTGAATACCATAAAATTCCTTGGCACAACACCAAAGAATGTCACTCCAAGAAGTCACTAGTGGCCGAGCTGAAATCTTCTGAGTCAGGAAGATTCTAACTCCAAATCAAATCCAGAAGGAGGGAAGTGGATTATCGATTTCGAACCCAATGCCACTATGGTTACCACCAAATTCCATCCAGGCGAACTAGAAGAACCAGAGGAATGGGAACGCCTCTTTCACTCACAGATGTGGGTAAAGGGGGCTCTGCTTCATTACATTGTCGATAGTGGCAATCAAAAGAACATGATCTTATTAGAGGTCATCAAGTGGATGGACTTGCCGATGACACCACACCCACAACCCTACACCATCAGATGGCTTCGCTAAGAAAGAGATCTTTGTGTCAACCAACAGTGTCGTCTTCCCTACGACATCAAGCCCTTCAAAGACGAGGTATTGTGTGACATTGCTCCCCTTTAAGTTTGTGATGTTATTTTAGGACAACCATATTTGTGGAAGTGACATGTTGTGTATGAGTCTAGATACCGTAGTGTTATTATTACTTTGGGTAGACATTTGTACATGATACCAAAGGTAGCACCACCTATCGCTATTTATTTAATCTCTACAAAGAAATGAAGTAAGGTCATTTCACAAACCAGGAAGTTCATCTTCTTTGTGATCTGTGCTCACAGTAAGCAAAAGGTCGCTGCCACATTCGTGACCTCTACACAGAGCCTCTCTTTGCAGCAGAAGCAAGTGGATGGGATTGTGGAAGATTACAGAAACATATTCTCCTCACCCACTGGAGCATCGACGTACTGCCAAGTCAAGCATCCAATTGATCTAATCCATGTTGCACCTCTGCCTAATGGACCAATATATCATCGCTCGCTGATGGAAAATGACGAAATCAAGAATCAAATCCAAGAGCTTCTTCAAAAGGGGTATATCAGACCCAACTCCTCCCCTTGCGGAAGCCCGATTGTACTGGTGCAGAAGAAAGACGGGACCTGGTGACTCTGCATTGATTACAGAGCATTAAACAAAATCATAGTCAGGAACTGATACCCGATTCCCCGAATTGATGACCTTCTTGACCAACTCAAGGGGAAAAAGTTATTTAACAACATTGACCTAAAGTCTAGCTACCACCAGGTTCCCATTGAACCAACTGATGTATGGAAGACAACGTTCAAATCTAAAGCAGGTCTCTTCGAATGGTTGGTCATGCCCTTTGGATTAAGAAATGCACCAACCACTTTCATGGGGTTGATGGATGATGTATTGAGACCCTTCACCAACTCTTTTGTGGTGGCATATCTAGATGGAATTCTAATCTTCAACAGAAATTGGGAGGAGCATATGCAACATATTCAACAGGTTTTTAGCACTCTACGACAACACAAGCTATATTCCAACTTGGAAAAATGATCCTTTGTAATGAACAGGGTCCAATACTTGGGCTACATTTTTTATGAACATGGGGTACATGTGGATCCAACTAAGATCCAAGTCATCCGTGACTAGCTAGCCCCGACCACACTAACCGAGCTTCGGAGCTTCTTGGGACTTTCCAACTTCTACCGAGGGTTCGTGTTGGGATTCTCCTATATTTCATGGGCCCTCAACCAAGTGACCAAGGGTGGTGGAAGGACAAAGTTCACATGGGAGAAGGCCCAACAATGAGCATTTGATGATTTGAAGCATCACTTTTGCTCAACTCCAGTACTCTCCTTACCTGATCTGCAACAACCGTTCGAGATTGAGATTGATGCATCTGACTATGGTGTAGGCACAGTTCTCATTCAACATGGTCATCCAGTAGCATACCATAGTGAGACACTCTCATATACCGTCTAGAAATACTCCACCTATGACAAGGAAATGTATTCCATTGTGCAAGTCTATTGTCAATGAAAACATTACATTCTGGGAAAGGAGACAATCACCCACACTGATCACAAGCCTCTGTAGTTCATACAGACACAAGGGAAGTTGCAGAATGATCTCCATCAAAATTGGTCCACATACCTGCAGCAGTTCCATCTCAACATAAAGTATAAGACAAGGAGCACAAATTGTGTCGTTGACTGCCTCAGTCGACCTCCCGTGGCTGCACTCACCACCTTGCTCCATTCCTGTGGGAATGAGGCATATGTGTGGCGCCAACTTTATCAGCGAGATCCTGACTTTGCCACCACCTATCAACTCTTGGGTACATGTACGAATGTCACCAATTTTCACATTCAGGATGGACTATTATGCAATCTAGGACATTTATGTGTTCCTGCAAGCAAGTGTGCAAAGATGATTTGGGAGGCTCACTACAATCAGATGGAAGGACATTTTGACATGGAGAAAATTGTGGTCATTCTACAGAAACATTTTTAATCGCCAAAACTTCGACAAGATGTTATCAAGTATATCATATCTTTCACTGCCTGTGCCATTGCCAAGACATCCATCAAGAAGCAAGGTTTATAGACCCATATTCCTACTCCCAAGAGGCCTTGGAAATCCATCTCGATGTATTACATGTCTGGCCTTCCATCCACCAAGCAAGGCAATGATTGCGTATTTATGGTGGTTGATCTATTTTAAAAAGATGGTCATTCTCATAGATTGCAAGAAGAGCATCACAGTGGCAGATACTGCTAAGCTCTTCTTCGAATGAGTGTGGGTCAATTTTGGGATACCACAGACCATCATCTCCAATCGGGACAATAGGTTCCTCAACACATTTTGGTCGAGTCTCTAGTCATTGTTGGACACCAAGCTCACTAAATCAACTGTCTTCCACCCTGAAACCGATGGCCAAATAAAGGTTGTCAATTGGATGATTGTGAAAATCCTATGCATGTATAACTCTAAGAATCTGTGTACATGGGATGATAGTATTCCCTATGTTCAACAGAACTACACCATGGCTCTCCATATCTCCAATGACCATAGCCCCTTTCAAGTGGGGTTGGGATTCCAACCCTTGGGTCCCATTGATGTTGCACTACCTCTTGCAACCACAAAGATAGATTATTCCCATGTTCAGTTTGAGGCTGACAAATCCACCATATTCATTGAGCGGATTCAGCACATCCGCCAACAGGTCCATGAGATTTTGCAGAAATCCAATGCTAAGTACAAGCAATGCCATGATCAAGACCGGGTATCGCACAAGTTTTAGGTGGGAGACAAGGTCTGGTTACATTTGTAGAAAGAACGTCTTATAAGGCATCATCGAAAGCTTTTTCCACATCGCTATGGGCCTTACATTATCACCAAGGCTGTGGGTGACATTTCTTTTGATCTCAACACTCCCCCGTTCCTTGGCTTGCACCCAGTGTTAAATTTGGACCTCCTCTGGCCATATTTTCCACCATTATTGGACACCTCGGATGTAGTGTCCCCAAGATCGAGTCGAGCCCTTTGTAAGTCTGATGTATGAAATGAATTGTAAATATCTTTTATAGGCTGGTGAGCCAAGTTTGTATAAGCCGACAGGCTTATGTGATTGTTAGGCCAGAGAGCCTAAGGGTTGGAGGCCAAGGGCCTGATTTTGTACCTCTATGTATGTAGCATATTAATAAAATATAAACACCACCACGTGCAGACCGACCACGATGAATGAGTGATGGGGGACTGAGCTTCCACAGAGTGGGAAAGGAATTAGGGGCTGGAAGGTGGGAAAAGGGGCTAAGTGTTTGGCCTAGGGGCTTAAGCCTTGGGAATAATATTTTATTATTATTCCAAAGAACATGTGCATTTTATGTTTTTTATCCTAAGTTCCTAGCAAGGGGAAAACATGCAAAGGGGATGCATGCTGATGGACCACATGCAGTTCCAAGGGTGACAAGTGTCAACCCTGGTGCATGTGAATAAATGGCCAAGATGAGCCGTGAGAGGGGTCCCTCCTCCATTCGACCCCTGACTGCCAAAGGTGAACTGGTCTAACCTCTGCAAAGAAACCCTCATGCATATGTTGAACCAAAAGGCATGTATTTGTGTTCGTTCTGGGATAACCAGTACATCCTTTGTCTGAACAGTTCAAACTTGTGTTGACCCTTGCATGGATTGTTTGTCACACGTCCCCAAGAACCAGAGCGTGAGCCTTTCCTGTGTTGCCGGATTGAGAAATAAGAAGTGACCTACCATTATTGAACCTGTTGGAAATCCTGTGTCTGTTTTTTTCCTGTGGGTTGTTGTGGCCATGCAGTGCTAGACTGCGTGTGGCTTGTTGGCCAGTTGTGAAACACTCCCTCTCGGTGAGAGAGGTGATTGAGGTTGGAAGAACAGGTGGCTTGGCCTGTGAGCGACTCTCTCTAGGTGAGAGAGCACGTAGAGGAAGGAGAGAACTCCTGGAAGGAACCCTGTAGCTGCCACAGAGCTCGGAGACTTCCGGTCCGGTCTGTTGCTGTAACCCAAGGCAAGGGAGGTTAGCAGCCGAAGGACTGTCTAGGTGACAGAGAAGGTGTATACTCCTGGGGTAGAACAGGCATGTGGTGAAGGAGAGTCTGTGGGCAATGAGCATCAGTGGTTCCTGGGAGAGAATTCCTTCCTTGTGACTATGTGTTTTCCTTGTAACCTCAGCCTAGCCTAGGATTCCTTGCCTTGGGGGTGGAGCTTAGTCCCAGCTTGGGGGTGACCCACTGCTGAGCTGACGAGCAATGTGGTCTAAGGCTGAGAGGTTCATGGAAGGCCTGCACTTGGTTGGTGGAACGGCCACTGTTTCAAAGATAAGTACCAGATGATGCTTTAATTATGTTTTTGTATCCCTGTGTATTATAATTATCATGTATTCTGCTGTGCATTTGGATTAATGTTATTTCCATGGATTATTTATGTTAGTAATAGTTATTATGCTTACTATAAGCTTAAATGTATTTCTTGCTTAAATGCATGTGGATTATATAATGCCTGTATGAGTTATGTAAAAAGTGGTGTTACAATTTGGTATTAGAGAGATTAAGCCTTGGTAACAGAAAAAGTAGCGTTACAATTTGGTATCAGAGCGATTAAGCCTTGGTAACAGAAAAAGTAGCATTACAATTTGGTATCAGAGCGATTAAGCCTTGGTAACAGAAAACGTAGCATTACAATTTGGTATTAGAGCCAAGGTTTCGACACTGAGCCTATATGGGCTAGTTGAGTGGTCTTTGGACCGAGGGTGTGAGGAGAAATTGTGTCTGGAGAACCAATTTCAGACCCTAGAAAGATCTGGAGTGTCAAGGAGTTACTTGACTGTGCCTATAAGCTCAGGAGATATAGCGGTGTTGTGAAACCACAGCCGGTGTGGTCTATGGCCACAGGGAGAGAGGAATCCACACCAGAAGTGTTGGAGCCTTAGGATCTATTCGGGAGGGAAGGTGAACCCTCGTGATCATCGGATCTGGAAAGTGTGCATAGGATTTAAAAACCCTTTGGAGTTGCACAAGAGCGTGGGAATCGTGATACGCGAACTCCCAAAAACTCGAGAAGATCTACGCTGTAGATCTAGGAGGAAGGCTTTATTGTTAGATCTGACGGAGTCATGCTCGAGTTAGTCGCGAAAACCTTTTGTATTTCGTAAAGTTAGGAGATGGGAAGTGAGGGAGGGGAACACCTCCGAAACCCAAAACCTAAAATCCATAAACGATCTACACCATAGATCGTAGGAAGGGAATTGACCATTGGATCAAGTTGACGAGTAAACCGTAATTTCAGGATTTCGGCAAGCGGAAGTTCGAGATATGGGATACACGGACTCCCGATGCCTGAAACCCTGAAACGCCGAAAAGATCTGTGTCGTAGATCTGAGAGGGACCTAACCGTTGGATTTTTTCTTGGAATGGACGTGGGTGCATGGATGTGTACCACGTGCCAGAGAATTGAAAAGACAGGCGAGAGCAGTGGGACCCAAATACATCACCAATGGAGACGTGGATCCTCTGGAATGTACCACGCGCCACTGTGGTTAAGGGAGACAGCTGTGTTGTGGGCCCAGAGAATAAAGTAAATCGGAATTTCGGATTTTGGAGATTGTAGTGACAAGGAGTTTGGAGTCACTGCATAGTGAACTCCTAGGTACCGAAAACCCGAAGTCCCAAAAATTGCAGAGCCGACAGAGCTCAGAAAACCTTGTGAATTCAAATGTTTCTCACTCACGTTAGTTTATGATTATTGTGATTTTATTAAAGGTTTAAGGCCTGAGAAACTTCATATTGATTTCACATTGTGTGTGCAGAGTTCAACGAGTGTCAGGACACCAGCTAATCGACGTCGAGTATAGAAATGGAAGAGGTGCGGATTGCCTCTATTTCAGAGGATGAAAGAGAATGAAGAGATGTCAACCTGGGAGTCGAAGGATCGAACTCCAATGGGCATGGAAGAGAATTAGACAAGGAAGGGCACATAATGAAAATCATTGAAAGATTGAAAAGAGATTCCCAGGCACGTCGAGCTGATAGCCGAAATCTCATGAAAGTCAGGGATCGGTAGGGTGAATTCAACTTTAAAATGTTGAAGAGACTGGAAAGAATAGAAAGGAAATTGGAGAAGGGAAGGGACTCAAGAAAGACAGAGAGTCGTAGAACCCCTGAGAGAAAAAGGAGATTAAGAAGTGTCAGGATCCCTGAGAAGAGAAGAATATCGAGGAGTAGTAGTAGACATCATTATCGCTCCCAGAAGCATTCCAGTAGGGAGGCATGCAGTAGTTTAAGCCCGTCTCCTACCTGAAAGCACCGAAAATCTAGAATGGATGAATTGAAAGGGGAGATGAACAAGATCAAGCCTCCAACGTTCGATGGTGAACATAAGAAGGAGGAAGATGCCGAAACATGGTTTCTGGGCATGAGGAAATATTTCCAACTGCAGAATTATTCTGCATATGTAGAAGGAAGAATTGCGATGTATCAACTAAAAGGAAAAGCATCTATGTGGTGGGATCAGTTTGTGCAAGTGCAACACATCAGAGAGAAAGATATCACTTGGAAGGAGTTTAAGAGGTATTTCGAGAAGAAATACCTGACCAAAAGATACTATGATAGAAAGATGAATGAGTTCTTCAAACTCAAGCTAGGCAGTAGGACCATTGATGAGTATAAACGAAGTTTTCTGGAACTAATGAAGTATGTTCCATTCATCAAAGACGAGGCTGTCAAAATTCAGAGGTATCTGAGTGGACTGCCACCTTCTATTGGTGACAAGATTCAATATGATGATCCTAAAACTATGGAAGAAACAATAAGAATGGTGAAATGCTTGTATGAACAACAAAGAGAAAGGCCTATCCTTCAGAAGTCTTGGGATGACTAGGAGAGGTTTAAGAAGGAACAGAGGCAGAAGGGAAACAAGCCTCCCTTTTTCAAGAAGATTCCTTGGGGATAGTCATCTTTTAGAGAGCCCAGGAAAGTTGAAGGGACTGAGCAGATGCCAAGACCGCCACCTATGGAGTGTTGGGGCTGTAAAGGGAACCATAGGTATAGAGACTGCCCCCACAAAAAAGATAAAGTGAGAACTGTCCATACTGTTCAGTAAGATGAAATAGTGGAGGATATGGGCAGCAGAATTCCAAGGATCTACGCAGCCCTGGACAACAAGCAAGCAGAATTTCAATCGCACATTAGTGAAGCGGAAGGTATGATTAACAACTGACCACTCATTATTTTAATTGATTCAAGGGCTAGCCATAGTTATGTAGATCCTAGGGTGGTGGAAAGTTTGCGTTTAATAAGAAGAAAACATGAAAAGTCTTGGCTAGTGTAGTTAGCCACATGAACCAAAAGGAAGGTCACTGAATTGGTTAAGTCTTGTTCAGTGGACATGAAAGGATTGAACACTAAGGCTGAATTGAATATTCTGCCTTTAGGCTCTTATGACTGCTAAATTGGGATGGACTGGTTGGACCAACACCATGCCCTTATGGACTATCGTAACAAGAGGTTTACATGCCTGAACGAAGAGGGAAATCAGGTAACAGTCCAAGGAATTCCCAGAGCCGTGGCTGTTAGAGAAATCTCATCCATGCAGCTGAAGAAGTGTTATAGGAAAGACTGTCAATTATTTGCAGCTCGTGTGGGAGAAGCATCCAGAGAAGTAGTCTCGAAGCTAGAAGACCATGAGGTACTCAAAGAGTTCAAGGACGTATTTCAGGAGGTACCTGGACTACCTCCGAAGAGGGACATCGATTTTTCTATAAATTTGATGCCTGGAGTAGCTCTAGTTTTGAAATCTCCTTATAGAATGAGTACTCCAGAGATGAAAGAGTTGCAATTGCAGCTCGAAGAGCTTCTGAAGAAGGGGTACATTCTCCCCAGCGTGTCACCTTGGGGTGCCCCGGTCCTGTTCATGAAGAAGAAGGATGGGATGTTGAGGCTGTGCATTGATTTCCGGCAGTTGAACAAGGTAACTGTCAAGAACAAGTATCCTCTGCCGAGGATCGATGATCTTTTTGATCAATTGAAGGGTGCGAAAATATTTTCAAAGATAGATCTCAGATCTGGATATCACGAAGTCAGAATAAATGATGAGGACATCAACAAGACTGCCTTTAGAACAAGGTACGGTCATTATGAGTTCACGATGGTGCCATTTGGATTGTCAAACACACCTATTGTTTTCATGTGCTTAATGAATGGTGTATTCAGGGACTATTTAGACAAGTTTGTCATAGTCTTCCTGGATGACATCTTGGTGTATTCCAAGTAAGAGGAAGAGCATGAGAAACACCTGAGAATGGTGCTGCAAGTGTTGAGAGAACACCAGCTGTATGCCAAGATGACCAAATGCTCATTTTATCAAAGGAAGATCCATTACTTGGGACATATTATTTCAGAAGTGGGGATTGTTGTGGATCCTGAAAAGGTAGAGGCCATCCGAGAATGGTCAGCACCAAGGAATGTGGCAGAATTTAGATCTTTTATGGGTCTGGCAGGATATTACAAAAGGTTTATCGTAGGATTCTCAAAGATAGTTCATCCTATCACTTCCTTGCAAATGAAGGAGAAAACGTTTCAGTGGACTGAAGAGTGTGAGAGAAGTTTCCAGCGATTGAAGTAGTTGTTAACTAGCGCTCCAATCCTGAAGATTGCAGATCCAAATATGGATTTTTTGGTGTGCACAGATGCATGTAAAGAGGAACTGGGAGGAGTTCTCATCCAAGAGGGATTTGTAATCTATTATTAATCCCAAAAGCTGAAAGAGCATGAAAGGAATTATTCCACTCATGATTTAGTGCTGGCAGCAATTGTCCACGCATTGAGAAAATGGAGACATTACCTCATGGGAAGGAGATTTGAATTGAGAATAGACCACAACGGTCTGAAGTATTTATTTGATCAACCGACCTTAAATGCTAGGCAAACCAGATGGTTGGAGTTTCTGTGTGAATATGACTTTGATATCAATCATATCAAAGGGAAAGAAAATAAGGTGGTTGATGCACTCAACAGAAAAGTGCACGAATTACATGCTACAACCATTAGCATGTACAGGACTGAGATTAAGGACATAATTTTGGAAGCTACAAATGTTGATTTGCAGTACAGAGGTCTGGTAGCAAAGCTACAGTAGCGTGAGAGACCACATACCAAGGGAAGTTACACCTTGGGAACGGATGGCTTACTTCTGTATAAAAACAGAGTGTATGTACCCAATGTCCGAAAATTGAAACTTGTGATTCTAAAAGAAATGCATAACATGACGTATGCTGGACACCCTGGATATCAGAAGACTGTGGCAGCAGTCAAAATCCATTACTTGTGGCTGGGTATGAAGAGAGAGATCATTGAATACATTGCCATATGTATGGAATGCCAGAAATTTAAGGCTGAGCATAGGCACCCAACAGGGTTGCTGCAGATTTTACCCATTCCGAAATGGAAGTGGGAAGTGGTGACCATGGATTTTATCGCGGGATTGTCCAGAACAAGCAAGTAGCATGATTCAATCATGGTGGTGGTGGAAAATCTTACAAAAGATGCCCATTTTATTCCATTGAAAACCACTCATAAGGCAGTAGATGTTGTTGATATCTTCTTAAAAGAAGTGGCACGCTTGCATGGAATTCCTAAGACAATTGTGTCTGATAGGGACCTGAAATTCACCTCGAATTTCTGGAAAGGACTGTTTAAGGGATTCAGAACGAATCTGAAATTTAGTACAACGTATCATCCTAAGTCTGATGGTCAGACAGAAAGGGTAAACAGAGTAATAGAAGACATACTGAGAATGTATGTGATGGATAAACCATCAAGGTGGGAAGACTACCTGCATTTGGGAGAATTCGCCTACAATAATGGGTATCATACATCGTTGAAGATTAGCCCATTCGAAACACTTTATGAAAGAAAGTGAAACACTCCAGTGAGCTGGGATAATCCAGCTGGCAGAGAAGTAGTTGGGTCTTAGCTACTCAAAGAGATGGAAGACCAAATGATAAGAATTAAACAAAATCTAAAATCTACCCAGGACAGGCAGAAAAGTTACACTGATAGTAACAAAACCCACAGAGAATTCAAAGTGGGTGACCACGTCTTCCTGAAAGTGAAAACTAACAGGAGTTCCCTGAAGTTGGGAAGTTGCGCCAAGTTGGTAGCAAGATTTTGTGGGCCGTTTGAAATTCTGGAAAGGATTGGGCCAGTTGCATACATGCTTGCAATACCTGCATCTATGATTGTACATAGTGTGTTTCATGTTTCACTGCTTAAGAAATATATCCCTGATGCTAATCATGTTATTAATTGGAATGTGATTCAGGTGGAACGAGAAGGTGTCATGCAAGTGCATCCTGTGCGCATATTGGACAGGAAAAACAAACAACTTCGGAATCGAGCTATAGAGCTTGTAAAGGTCCAATGGACCTGGTACGGTCAAAAGGACGCAACATGGGAGCATGCATATGCTATGCGGGTAAAGTACCCGCATCTTTTTGAAAATTTTGAAAATCTTGCAGAGACAGTGTAAGGTTGCACTAAGGACAGTGCATAAATAAGGGGAGGGGGATTGTAGAGTCCCCAAGATCGAGCCCTTTGTAAGTCTAATGTATTAAATGAATTGTAAATATGTGTTATAGGCTGGTGAGCCAAGTTTGTATAAGCCAATGGGCTTATGTGATTGTTAGGCTAGAGAGCCTAAGGGTTGGAGGCCAAGGGCCTGATTTTGTACCTGTATGTATGCAACACATTAATAAAATATAAACACCGCCGCGTGCAGACCGACCACGATGAATGAGTGATGGGGGACTGAGCTTCCACAGAGTGGGCAAGGAATTAGGGGCTAGAATGTGGTAAAAGGGGCTAAGTGTTGAGCCTAGGGGCTTAATACTTGGGAATAATATTTTATTATTATTCCAAAGAACATGTGCATTTTATGTTTTTTATCCTAAGTTCCTAGTAAGGGAAAAATGTGCAAAGGGGATGCATGTTGACGGAATGCATGCAGTTCCAAGGGTGACAAGTGTCAACCCTAGTGCATGTGAATAAACGGCCAAGATGAGTTGTGAGAGGGGTTCCTCCTCCATTCGACCCTCAACTGCCAGAGGTGAACTGGTTTGACCTCTGCAGAGAAACCCTTGTGCATCTGTTGAACCAAAAGGCATGTATCTGTGTTCGTTCTAGGATAACTGGTACATCCTCTGTCTGAATAGTTCGAACCTGTGTTGACCCCTGTGTGGATTGTTTATCACGCATCCCCAAGAACCAGAGCATGAGTACATCCTGTGTTGCCAGATTGAGAAATAAGAAGTGACCTGCCAGTATTGAACATGTTGGAAAGCCCATGTCTATTTTTTTCCCATGAGTTGTTTTGGCCACGCAGTGTTAGACTGCGTGTGGCTTGTTGGCCAGTTGTGCAATACTCCCTCTTGGTGAGAGAGGTAATTGAGGTTGGAAGAATAGGTGGCTTGGCCTGTGAGCAACTCTCTCCAGGTGAGAGAGTGCACAGAGGAAGGAGAGAACTCTTGGAAGGAACCCTGTAGTTGCCACAGAGCTCGGAGACTTCCGGTCCGGTTTGTTGTTGTAACCAAAGGCAAGGGAGGTTAGCAGCCGAAGGACTGTCTAGGTGATAGAGAAGGTGTATACTCTTGGGGTGGAATATGCATGTGGGGAAGGAGAGTCTGTGGGCAGTGAGCATGAGTGGTTCCTAGGAGAGAATTCCTTCCTTGTGACTGTGTGTTTTCCCTATAACCTCAGTCTAGCCTAGGATTCCTTGCCTTGGGGGTGAAGCTTAGTCCCAGCTCGGGGGTGACCCACTGCTGAGCTAATGAGCAGTGTGGTCTAAGGCTGGGAGGTTCATGGAAGTCTTGCACTTGGTTGGTGGAACTACCATTGTTTCAAAGATAAGTACCAGATGATGCTTTAATTATGTTTTTGTATCCCTGTGTATTATAATTATCATGTATTCTGCTGTGCATTTGGATTAATGTTATTGCCATGGATTATTTATGTTAGTAATAATTCTTATGCTTACTTTGAGCTTAAATGTATTTCTTGCTTAAATGCATGTGGATTATATAATGCATGTATGAGTTATGTAAAAAGTGGTGTTACAATTTGGTATCAGAGCGAATAAGCCTTGGTAACAGAAAAAGTAGCGTTACAATTTGGTATCAGAGCGATTAAGCCTTGGTAACAGAAAAAGTAGCGTTACAATTTGGTATCAGAGCGATTAAGCCTTGGTAACAGAAAAAGTAGCATTACATCGGAGATCGCAGAAAAATTGACACCAACATAGCTCAACACTGACTACATGGAACAAGCATCCAATGATTAGATAGTGGACACACAGGTCAAGGGCACTCACCAGCAGAGGATCCAACTTTATCGGGTTGTCAAGGCAAGACAGCTCCTACACCAAGGAAAGTGGCTCACCCAGAGCCAAATTCGGTAGAAATTTCTTCACCTAATGGGGCCACTCAATGCAATGTAGACCATTTCTTCCTAAGGGGGGAGGACTGATCTAGCTGGATATTGGTGGCCACCCACCTATTCCAACAAGCTCCTCTTAACGGTTTTTAGTTATGCATGTTCTTCTGTAATTCTTTGTAATTATGGGTTCTATACTTTTGGGTTTGTTTGAATCCCTACACAACATCCAGGTGGAGATTGGCGGCCACCCACCTAATCCAACTGGCTTATTTTGGAATTTTTCATGTCAGTACATCCTTTTGTACTTCTAAGGTTGTTTTGGGGCTCTAAACAATGTTTTTTTGGCTTGCCACAATAAAACTATAGACAAAGTCAAAGTTTGAAGGCATAATGTGTAGTTCTTGAAAATACCTTTCCAACAGGCTATCACGTGCCTAAAATGGAGGTCATATGCAAAAGTTACAACCCCAGGAAGTTGAGGTACCAACTTACCCATTGGGGCCCACATAAATTTTGGCGGTTCATCTCCTAGGGTTAGGTTTTTGGATGTCTAGGGTTTTGGAATTCATGAGTAATGTTTAAAATGACTTTGGAGCCTCAATGTAACCATTCTTCTCAGACGGATGCTCGTAGCAGCCACATCTCTTCTCAGAGATAACTACCGACATTCGAGCAAGTTGTTTTCAGTTTTAGAGTTTCATCCTATTTTATTTATTCAATAGAAGTTATTGTTCACTACATATATGTTGTTGTTCTCTGTATCTCTGTGTTATTGTATTCAATCTATTATTCATTTCATTTTGCTCATAAATATGGATCACCATGAAATACAATGAATTGTACCTTTAGGTGTGGGTTGTTTTTGGTTGCAAGCATTCTAGTTGATACCTTGGTTTTCTACTTCGAGGTTCCCTACACCCCCCACTCCACTAGAATTGTTCACATTATTTCCATGGTTCAATGGGACTAGATTTGATTTATGGGAAGGTTGTCGCCTCCTTGCGAGAACACTGCTATAAAAGGGATCAGTGCCTCCTCCTTCAGTCACCACCATGATGAATTGATACAAACCCTAGCTAAGAGCTAGCTTCAAAACCCTAATTGAAATCTCCTCTTGACTTCCAATCTTGGAGAAAAAAATGAATTTGAAATCCACAACACACCTTAATTCATACAAAGTTTCATAATTAGTCAAAGGTCATCAAATAAATGTGACAAAATAAGGCAAGGTAAATTTTCATGTTGGAGGATATCATGATGAAATTGTATGCAATGATATGCCAATGGATGCATGCCATATTTTTTTGGAGACCATGGCAAGATGAGTGGAATGCAATACACGATGGTAGAAAGAATACTTACCAATTTTTGAAGGATGGTAAGAAGATCGATTTGCAACCCATGGAGGAAGGGGAGGAAAATAGAAGTAGTGGAGTTATGTTGGGTTTTTCAACGAAGTGGTTCTTGGAGGATGTAAGGAAATCAAAATCGTGTTATGCATTCTTCCAAGGAAAAATAAATCTTAACTAAAACATAAGGTAACAACAGAAGTGAAGGAGTTGGTAGATGAATATGAGGTAATCCTTTCAAATGACTTGCCAATTGTTTGAAACCAATGAGGAATTCCTTCTTAAATCTTGCAAAATAAGGCACCTCGTAGAATGACACCAATAGAAAGTGGAGATATAAACTAGTAAGTCCAATACTTTTTGAATAAAGAAAATACTTTTTTCTTCAATTCAATATTTTCTTCTAAGTTTTTGGTCGCAATGGTGTTGATTGTCAAGCCCATCGTTTCAAACAAGTCATAATTTTAACACCCCCCCCCCCTGTAAATGGTGGTTTTTGGATCACCACTTTTCAATTTGGGGGTTGATTTTAAGGTTTCAATTTGCAATAGTACGGGGTGTCAAGGCCATGGATCAAACATGTAGTAATTTTAACCCCAAGAAAAAAGGGGGTGAATTTTCGATTCATGGGTTGATTTCACTATATTTGACACAAAAATATGGATTTTTAGGGATTTTTTTTAGGTCGTAGTTCTTGTCATGTTGGTGACTATGTTCCACACAAAAAGTACATTCGAGGTAAGGAGCTTCCAAGGTTTAGAAAGATTTTATAGAAATTTCATTAAAAGTTTTAGTGGGATTTATGCATCACAAACTGAATGTATTTGGAAGAGAAGCTTCCAATGTTATGGATAACAACAATGCAAAGGAATTTTGAGCTCTTCAAAATAAAAGTGACCAAAAAATCGATATTGGCTTTACCAAATTTTAATAAGGTATTACAAGCAAATTGTAATGCTAGCAGGATAATGATAGGAGCATTGTTGAGTCAAAAAGGAAGACCAATAGCCTATTTTAATGAAAAGTTGAATGAATCCAACCAGAAGTATTCCACATATGATCAATAGTTGTAAGCAATCATTAAAGCCCTGAAGAAGTGGAGACATTATTTGTTTCCCAAAGAGTTTGTTTTGTTTATTGATCATCATGCCTTGAATTTTATCAATAGCTAGGTAAAGTTGAACGAAAAGCACATGAAATGGATTGAATTTTGCAAAGCTATTCTTTTGTATTGAAGCATAGAAGTGCAAAGTCCAATTGTGTTTTCCATGCATTAAGTAGGAGGACAACGTTGTTGACTAAGTGTTACGAGGAAAATCTCTCTATCTCTAGGGAAAACCACAACAGATGTAAATGACTATAGAAATCAACTCTATTCTCAATTATGTTATTTAAACAAATATTCTAGCAAGACAAGATAAAATGCCTACCTCATCCAGACGTTCGATGAAGTCCATCATTGAGCACTTGACCCAAATCAATATACTTGCAACTAGGCCTCAACAACCAAGCAAAGCAAGCATATGGTGATACTATATGATGTTAGCACATTCAATAGCATAATCCATTAATATACATAACAAATATGCCCATGGGATAATAATTCTAATATTTGAAAGATATCAATTGGATGGGAAAAGAGTATTTCTATTAATATATGATCAACAGAAGTGAAAAAGTTACAGACTTCCGAGTCGGCATGGTTCGGAACCGAGAATTAAGTTCCTTCCAGCTGGGCCTCCACCACTTCAATCCTCCACCAAAGGCAAGCTCATAGAAGAGAGACAATGAAGTTCTCAATCAATAAGGAAAGATCTTGGGGGCTGAACACTGTGTTCAGACTTAAAGGACAAAGGGATGTAGACTCAATATGAAGTGAATAATTTCTCCAGAGTAACTTTGCTCCCAAAGTTGAATTCTTTCTCCTCCTTTCCATAGCTTGAAATTGGCCCATTTATAGTCTTCAAATGGAACTGAAGGGCCGATTCGGAATGTTTCCAATATATGGAAGGCCAAGGATCATTGATCTCCTATCATGACATGGAAAACCGACACCATTTTTCATTTTTGGGCACAAATCCTGATGTACGCAGGTTGTAGTGGTGTAACCTGCGTATACGCATGTTGTATAGTAGGCAAGGTGTGTACATGTGGAAAAAATGTATTTTTAGCTCTGGGATTTGCAAAAAGAGATGAAAAGTATGCATAGGGAAATGGAAAAAGGCCCTATGTGCAAGATTGCATAGAGTGAGGCAAATCTTGCTATAACAGATGCCCCCTAATGTGTGAGGTCAGAGGAGTATCTGCGATGATCGAAATACAGTATAAAAACCTAGAAGTGGAGTGATGGGGAACCAGCTGGAAGAACTAGTTGCTCATTACATTTTGTATTGACTTTGCATACATGGCTGCCACTTTGAATTACACTGTAGATCCATGTGAAAATATACCAAACAATTGTCTATGTCCATGAATAGGAAAATACAAATGCGGTTACATTTCATAGGTTGTCATAGTCACGAACATGGCCCAGTAGAACCAATCTCAAAATCAATCTGAAGATATCTATACACCATGGAGTACAATCTGATCTCCCATGATCACTGAAGTCATATAGGTACTAGTCCAATGAAAAAGGAAGCAATAGCTTAGGAGATCTGCAGCCACATACTGATTTCTTAAAGTCTTCTACACAATCCGCCAAAGGTGCAAGTCTACATCATGTGAATAAAGGAGTTGAGTTCGAATACAATGAGACATCATTTGATTAACGGTCATTGAGGTATATCGTTAACAAACACGAGATAGCCTACCGATAATGAAAGTAGGTATCAAGGCATCGACTACATTCTGACAAGTGTGAATAAAGGAGTCGGGGTCGAACACTTGAAGAATCCATCGATCAGGAGACATTGATGTATTCCCAACTGTCGATGGTGAGAGAACCTACCACTAAACCGCAAGCCTCAAGGTACTCATAGGACTCTAGGTCTCGTTTCCAGAATAGATGAGCTGAATTCGATGGAAGGAGACCCATTGAAAGGAGAGCATTAAGGCATCTCTTATCATTCAACATGAGGTAGAAAGCAGGAGCTGCATAATTTGGAGGAAATCAAACGAAGAACATGTTCATGAACCAACAACCTTGTGCATCTTTCATGTTTTCCAAGTGTAAGCGATACACAAAAACGACCCTCTAAATAGCATCCAATGAGGAAAATTGTTGACAAAGGTGAGGAAACCGCCAATAAGGCTAATGGCATCCAAGACACTACATGAATCCCAATGTGTGAATATATGTCTTGTCGTCGAACACAAGGGAAACCACCAAGTCAATGACCAATGATGAAATGTCGACTGTTGGGTTCAAGGTTACCTACCAATGATGAAAGTAGGACCAGGGTGCGTGATAGGACTACAACATCATGTGATTCTGAAACAAACTGAGGGTATCACCGACATGCAAAGTCAAGAGTTCTGAGAAATGGTCAACACAAGTTGATAGACTCCCTTTGAACAAGAGCATGAGACATCTGGAAGACTCCGACATCATAGACTCAGTGATGAAACCATGAGATGCAAGAGGCATCAATGAAATTCTCCATAGGGACTGGAAGAGTAACCAGTCGGTGGAGAAAACTCTCTATAATGAGCTCAACTTCCTAAGGCCATGCTAAACCCAAAATTATGATGACAAATGGACTCAATAACTTTGTGCTATGTTCGAAGGTGACACGACTGCTGACAATATAAGATAATACTCCCTTCCCGCCCATCTTTTTTTATTTTTTCATAGTCAAATGAATGCTATGATACAGAAGAGGAAATGAGTGTCACAAGTAAGTGAAACTAGTTCCAGCAGTGGAACATACCTATGCTCAATGCAAGGAGGTGCATGCAGGAGATGGACACTCGGGGGAATGTTCCCTCCTGGGTATAGGGTTTCAAATTGTGAAGGATATAAATGAGGCTATGTTTGGTTGAGGATGCAAAACTACTGAGACAAACGGTTTATAACACAAAGTGATAACTGGCTATAGGCTCAATACTGCAAGCAAGAGAATGAGATGTAATCACAACTTAACGCCAAACAAATGTCCTTTTTCATGATCTTAGTCTACTTGGTGTGAAAAAGGGATAAACTTGTACCAAATAGAAGTTCTTTCAAATCCAATTTATGAGTGTGAAAGAGACAAGTTCACTCAACAATCTTTTCTCTTTTTGAAAACAAGTTGGAAAAGAGATTAAATTAAACTCAATTAGGAGTCCTCTAGGTATAGGGAAACATGTTTATGAGTGAGAAATGAGGCTCAACATAAAGTCATGTATTATCTATAAGGGACTCCTGGTCCTACGGAAAAAATATTTGCATGGGCACCAAATGAAGTAGAGGATCTAACTAGGGTACCCATGTTTAGTAAGTCTCTACCACTTGATAACGACACGTCTTATAGAAGATGGAAGGTTCTATGTCACAACAAATGGGTTCGTACCTAAGGCATATGAGTGACAGTTATAGGACAATGCAAAAGTGCATGGTGGAACGAATACCTATCATATATGCTGGGTAGCGAAAATACATGCCCGTTGTTACAAACGGTCAACATGACGTTGAAACCCGCAAGAATCCTTGGTGAAAACTACAAAAACCAACTCAATCCACTGTTGTATTAGTCCATTAGGTGAAAAAATGACTCAAAACTATAGAAAGTGGGTAAAAACCGCTATAAATAGTAACAAAACCAAAATTTACTATGTTATTTTAACTTTTTACCCAAATAGTGAAAATTGGACCAAAATACCCCTGATCTTCAACTGGTGATTACAAGAGTGTCAAGCGACGAAATCAGAGACCGTCTAGACTAGGTAACGCCTCTTCCCATCCTCTTCCTTTCAAGTCGATTAGATTTTTAAATTAGGTTTCAAAATTTGAGTAAATTAGGGCGCAAATTGAGTATTTTAGTGTACGTGGGCTACCATTCATCGGGTCGTGTATACGTGAGGTTATACATTACTGTGTAAAATGCAGGACACATGTAATCAACCCTATATGTGAATGTGAATGTTGCAACCCACGTACAAGTCTGTAAACAAGGTTTTCTATGGTTGCTAACTCAAAAATTGATTTTTATCTGGCAGGATGGTGCTAGAATGGAGGGAAAGGGAACACGAGGAGGTAGATGTTGCTATGGAAAGAGATCTGGGGGCCCAAATGGCCTTGAAAAGATGTGGCTTGTATAAAGTTTGGGCAGTCAAAGGGATGAGGACCCAGGTGAGGTTGCTTGAGTTGCTCGTGGATTACTGGGATCCTGACAGTGAGAGTTTCAACCTCAATGGGAAACCATGGAGGATTGAAGTTGAGGATATATACTTTTTGACTAGGTTATCGCATCGGGGTGAGGTGGTGAACCTCAAAGCCTGGGGAGCTAGGAGAGGTATGAAGATAGAGGAGTACATAGATGCTTACTGTGTAGTAGGGACCGAGAAGGTTGGGAGTCAACTCCCCATATGAGCGATAAACAATATCAGCCTTAAGATTGTTGTCCTCGTTTTGACCAAGATCATAGGATCAACTTTGTTTCATCAGACATCGAGGCCGTTCATGTTCTATTTTGTAGAGTGCTTGAGACCCATGGTATATGATTGGTGTACCTCACTACTAGCTAATATGAAGATCCAATTGACAGAGTGCAAACAGGGTGACAAGAGGAACTTCGGCTTTGCCTCTATCTTGTGTATCTTTTTCTTCGAGCGGGTTTCAGTTTTGGGACCTAGAGTCGAGATCATTCCGAGAGGACCTCCCGATCCATTCATGGCATGGTGGACCAAGGTAATGAGACGACAGGAGGTGGTAGGGTGCCTACACCCTACAATGATGATTTATTTTACTGGTGGAGGCAACATATCATTTCTCTAGACAACTATCCCTATGCAAGGATCGACTTCAGAGGGGACCCTGACATGCAACTGCCACCAGGGACCGCCTACGGGGCATAGTATGTCAATGTTTTTAAATGTTTCATTTTTTTGTATTTTTGTATAGTAAAACAAAAATATTTTTGGGTGATGCTTAAGTACTAACTAGACACTTGTGTGATGCAAACGTAGGTCTGTGACGGTCAGACGGGCTTCCCCAACATCGTCAGAGGCACCGGGGAGATGAGGCGGCGGGAGGAGAAGCAGAGAGAATCCTTCAAAACATACAAGGCAACCTATCTCGTTTGACACTCGGGATTTTGATGGTTCAGGTAGAGGATTTTTCGGAGGCCATGCAGCATAAAGTAGTTAGTGTGCCCAGAGCTTGGGTGTGACTCTTTCAGCGTCTCACAAATGTCGTAGTTTGTTATCATGACACACATCCGGCGCCATAGGCATAGATGTCGTGGATCTTGTATTATCGGTTGTATATGTGTATTGAGGGTGTTAGCCCCAATTTTGTACTATAAACATCATATTTTTTGAAATATATATAAAACAAAGATCTTCGGCTTTACTTATATTACAATGTGTACATTGATGAGATAGTTTTCTTTGCTTTAGTTATGTGACAAATGCGAATCTAAAACAAAATTAGCATAAGCATCAGATACATAATTAGAAATCCTAGGTATGTGATGATAAGTAATAAAATCAAACTGTCGTTCTAAAAGATGTACCCATAGGAATCGTCGCAGTAAAGTAGGATCGCGCATGTGGTAACTATCGTTCAACTGACATACTACTAACTTGGAATCTAGACGAACCTCTAAAGAGAGAATACTATGTGAGACAACTTCGCGCAAAAGTTCTATAACAACACTATATTCATCCACATTATTCGTGGATGGCCCTAGGCATATGCCACCTGAAGACACTAGTAGACCCTTGGGTGAGTAAACCACCCAAGCGACAGAAGCCAAGTTTCGTGTATGATGACTGGCTTCGTCTGTGAATCCTAAGTAGACTGAAGACTCCGTTGACATATGTCAACCAAGGGAAAACTTGATAAGAAGGTTGAAGACAAAAAGAAAAGGAAAAGATATATAAACTAAATTACATTAGTATACAAAGAGTTACGCCCAAGCTTGGGGCTCAAGCATAATATATTTTCAAGTAGAGTCCATTCCTGGGCTCGACCAACATATTCCCTTCATAATACTCTAACTCATATGCTCCTTTTTCGAAGACACATCGCACGATATAGGGACCATGCCACATGGGTTTAAACTTGCATGCCCCTAGCGTTTCTTTGGCTTGATCATATAAGAGGACCAAGTCATCCCCAGCATACAACTGACGATAGACAAACTTATCATACTATACCTTGACACGTCTTTTGTTCGCCTCGATAGCCATAGTGGCGTCTCGATGCTTCTCTTCAAGACTCTCTAGGTGTACCAGGCATCGCTCGAGATCAGAAGTGTCAGGGAGGATCACGATTACCAACTTAAGAGAATGGATTTCGCATTCAATACGTAATATCGACTCCACACCGTGTACTAATTGGAAAGGAGAAAATATGGTGGCAGTCTTGACCGAGGTTTGGTATGCCCAAAGTGTTGGATATAACATAATATGATAGTCAGATTTACTTTGGCTAACAATTTTCTGAAAAATGGTCTTGAGAGACTTGTTGATGGCCTCTACCTGTCCATTTTCTTGGGGATAGTAAGGGGAAGAATGACCATTCTTAAACCCCAGCTTGGATGCTAGCTCTTCCATCATTTCGTTCTAAAAGTGACTGCCATGATCAGTGACAATATCACTAAGGATACTGAGTCTAGTGACAATTTGATTGAATACGAAGAAGGCAACAATCTTCCTGTCGGATTCAACTATAGGCATGGCCTCGACCCGCTTAGTAAAGTAGTCAATGGCCACGATAATGTGTTGATGCCCCCCAACCGAAGTTGGATTGCAATCCACGAAGTCCACCCCCCGCTTGGTGAAGGGACTGAAGGTAATGACTGGGTGAAGAGGGGCTAGATGTGAGTGCATTTTCCATGTGAACACCTGGCAGGGGTGACACTTATTAACCGCTTCAACACAAGATTTAAAGATAGATGGCCAGAAATAACTGGCTCAGAAAAATTTCCGGATTGTCGCAAGCCTGGATAGATGACCACCACAAGCCCCACTGTGGCAATTGTTTAGAATTGACTCGACTTCTTCGTGATTCAAACAACGATGTAGGATATTGTCTACTCCTTAGCGATACAAGTGTCTCCGACGATAGTGTAATCCTTAGCTTGGTATCGTACACGCCATCGGTCATCTCGCGAGAGATGCTAAGGGAACTTCAAAGTTTGAATATAGAGAACAATGTCTCCATACCAGGGGTCGGATAATGAGACAAGGAAAATGTGTTCATCCACAAATGAATCAACATGGATAACATCCTCATCTAATCGTGGAAAGTCAGATATTAACTTCGCGAAGACTAGTGATTTCTTGGATTTTGCAGAAGTGAAATCGAGATCAAATTCTTGTAAAATGACAATCCATTTATTATATTTTCCCCCTATGATACGCCTGGTAAGGACATATTGAAATGGATTGACATCGGCAACCACAATAGTCTTGCAAAGCAATATATAATGGTGTAAACGTTGGACTGCGTGAATGACATCCAAAACTAGATTTTCAACGTGAGAATAATTCAGCAAAGGACCGACTAAGTTTCGTCTAAGATAGTAGATGACATGCTTACGGAGATCATCATCCTCCCGAACAAAAACCATACCAATCGTCTCCTCGAACGCGGTGAAATAAAGTAAGTAATCCCTACTGTAGTCAGGAGACTTCAGCAGAGGTGTCGATACCAAGGATTTCTTCAAAGCATCGAAAGACTCCTGGGCTTGCTTATCCTAGATAAAAGGGGTGTCCTTCTTCAAAAGACGCATGAAACCCTTAGTGATATTGGCATAGTTTACTATAAACCGACGTAAAAAGTTAGCTTTCCTTTGTAAACCTTGAATTTGTTGAATAGTGCACGGGGGAGGCAACCGAAGTATTGCCTCAACCTTTAATGGATCTACCATGATCCCAGTCTCAAAAACTAGAAATCCCAAAAGACGACCAGACCTAACGCAAAAGATGCACTTATGAGGGTTCAATCAGATTCTATAACGACATATTTCAAAAACTAGTCGAAGGTGCTTAGAGTGATCGACTCTCTTACGAGAGTGAGCAGCAAGATTGTCAAGATAAGCTTCGACTATATGCTTAAGATCATGGAATGCAAAGGTCATAGCATGTTGGAAGGTTGTGCAGGTGTTTTTATGGCCGAAAGGCATCTTTTGGTATGAGAAAGTACCCCAAGGATAAATAAATGTCATCTTGTGTTGGTCCTCGAGTTTAATTTGAATTTGGTTATACCTTGAAAATCCGTCCATGAAAGAAAACACTTCGCTTCCCACACACTTGTCGAGAATCTGATCCATGAAAGGTGTCGGGAAGTTGTCTTTAGGATAGGCTTTATTCAAGTCATGAAATTCCATGCATACACAAATGGTTCCTTGCTTCTTATTCACATGAACGGGATTGGATACCCATTCAGTGAAGGGAATCGGGTAGATAAAGCCTATATTAAGTAGTTTCTCTACCTTTGCCTTAATAGCAGGGGCCTTCCGAGGTGTGACAACTCTAAGATGTTGTCGAACAGGTTTAGCATCCAGATAAGTTCTAATATCATGCTCGACAATACGAGGGTCGATTCCTAGCATCTCTTCATATGACCAAGCAAATACATCTCAGAATTCCTTGAAGAGCTCAGTGTAGATCAAGATTTCTTCTGGCGAACAATCTGCACCGAGATATCGATCGTGACAGTAGGAGAGATACTTGCCATATTTCCTTTGGCATAAATGTCATGCGTATCAAGTGGAACTACAGCATGATCGACTATCTCACTCAAAGTAGATCAAAATTCATCTTGTTCTATTCTAGCAAGCTCTGGGAGAAAATAAGAGCGATGATGCATATCACCCCAAGGTTTGTCAGAACCATTCATGGCTTCAATGATGGCTTCGTCCGAGGGAAAAGTCTTATCAAGGAATTCATGTGAGAAAGACAACGAAGTGGCCCACACGGGCTTAAGAATAGGATCCTCCTCGTCTGTCGGTGAGGTAATAGGACTAGGATCGACGGAAGAGTCAAGAACAACTTGATACGCAATCTCCACTGCCGATAGTGGCATGGCCAGTCCAACATGCGACTGACCTTCATAAGACAAAGTTGAGGAAGGTAGGGTGGAAGGATCATTAAAATAGGAAGTGCGGAAAGGAACAGACCTCTCTGACGACACAGGCCTACTAGACATGGCGTAAATATGGTGAATTGGTGCCATGAATTTGAAGGTACCCATAAGGGATGAATACATTCCAACACCGATATTCTCAGTTGTCGGATGAGAATTTTCGACCATGGGGATCGACGGTCCAACAGATGCATTGGGGCTAACATACGCAAATGATAACTGGTCGATCGTCACAATCTTCCCATCAAGTGGAAGACAAAGAGTGTGGAAGACGAACGATACAACATAAGTCATAGCATAGGTCCAATTTCATCCTAGTAACAAGTTGTAATTGAGAGGTGCATCAACTACCTCAACATCCACCTCTACCATCTTCCCACCTAACTGGACTGGAAAGATAGGAAGAATACCGTGAGGGCGGAAGGAATGACCGTCAAAATCAGTCAACATGGTCGGTGATTGAGAAAGATTCGGAGAGCCGAGAGTTTTCCAATAGATCAGGGACTTCACACATGTAGCAGCGCCTTCATCAACAACCGCATGTTTGATGGTATACTTTGAGTATTCCACATGGATTTGGAATGCCACATGGTAAGGCAAGCGAGGCTTCACATCTATGACATCAAACTTGATAACTTTCAAGCCACTGGGGTCTAGAGCTCCTAACGCAGATAGCAAGGCATTCCTCTGTGAAGGACATGTCTAGAGTACCTCTAGAGCCGACATCGCACAAGGGGTTTGACCCAGATCCTCAACAATAGAGTAATTATGGGTGGCTCTAGCATTTGGATTGTGGGTAGAGAACTTGAGTACTCCTTTCATAATACAAGGCAATGGCTCTAGTTTTTCGATCTGCAAAGTCGTCTCCTAAGGAGGAGGAGGAGATTCTAAACTAGCGACAGTTTGTGAAGAACTGTAATCGCGAGATCGGGTGGATACATTAACCTGATAATTGACCATATTGATACACAAACGATCAATTTCTTGCGACGATGGGTTTTGACTCCCACCAGCCGCATTTTCGGCATTTGAGGAGCTCGAGGCCATGTGTTGGTTATGTGGGAAGGGATTCGTCAGCACGACGGGCGGTATAGATAAGAACCTCGCAGCTTTCGCAAGTTTGGGGCATAAATGAGTAAGATGATCCTATGTACAAAGCTTACACGGAAATTTCACGTTACGCCTTTCTTTCTTGCCCTCTCCAGGATTATTATTCATCTTCTCATTATTACCATTGTCCTTGGGTTTATTATTATTTTTCCCACCCTTACAATTATTATTACGTCCTTTCTTCTTATTCTCGCCTGGTTGTTGGTAACCATTTGGGCTGGTCGACGATTGCACATAATGTACATCCATTGACTGAGTGGGATTGGAGGACACAGACGAAGCTGGCCCTCCTACAGACTAGTTTAGAGACAACTCTTTCAAATGGCTTGTCACTGAGTCTGTGGATTTTACATTGGCGGAGCCTACAATGCCATCGACATGAGGTCTGGGATTTTTTCTAGGGTCATAAGTTGACCTTGGTGCGTCTGGAAGAATGTGGTATAACATCTTAGAATGAGTGTATATAAGATCTAACTATGGGCTTTGAATATTGTTTCTTCCTCAATTGTAACCCCGGATGTAGCAACATCCTTTGAGATAGGAAGTTGCAAAGACTTAAGGAACCATTTTAAAAGAAAGGTCAGGGGTATGGAGGTCTTAAGCAACCTCTTCCATCTATGCCACTCCTGGATATGATCCGAGATATGAGTGGTTGTGTCCTGGCGTAAAGTCGATAGAAGTTCTAGGCCAACATTGTAACGAATAGACAATTGGAAGTGGTTAAGGAAGACTAACACCATCTGACTAAAGGTTCCATATGCCCCCCTAGGTAGCTCTATATACAATTTCGCAGTGACCCCAATGAGGGTGCGTTGAAATAATCTTAACAGAATGGAATCATCATTAAGGGAATTCAAAGAGCACCATAGGTGAAAGGTGGTAACGTGATCACCAGGATCCTCGCCATTCTTACCTTCAAATTTCGAAATGTCCGAAGGAAGCTTGGTGGGGATGGGGTTCCATGTAGGATCATGACACACAAGGTCGTTCATCAACTTAGACAAGTCTAGAAAATTAAGCGTGGCCAGAAAAGGGAGACGTGGTTGCAACATCTGGCCCCAAGCTCTTTGGAAAGATTGTGTTTGAGGAACTGCAACCTATCCAGGGTTCTGGTAAGCACCATGGCCCTATCCAAGATTATAAGACCCTCCTCTAGGATAATTCATAAGAGGTTGGTTGGGAATCATTCCAGTAGGAATGTTTTGATGGGGTTTATAAAAGTTTCCCCCGGTTGAAGTGGCTTCGAGTTGGGGGTTTCCCAAGGTGTGAAACTAACCTCCTCCGGGTGTGAATCCGGAGGATAGAGGTGGATTCGTCATGCCAAACGTGTTGGTCGGAATTGACATTGAGGAGGTGAGGGTATAGGACAAAACTTGAGCAAAATCTTGTTTGCCAGGTTGGTTTCTCCACTCATAAGAAAGAGGATTAGACTTGGGGTTAAAAAGGGAATGCCTCCCATATTAGGAGTCATTTTAGGGATTTGAGAACCACCAAATGAAAATGGAGTATAAGGAGGGATTGTGCCCCCAAGTCCAATGCTAACATTAGGGCCAGCAGCTGGGATGGAGTTTGAAAACTGTGAAGTAAAATTCGGCACACCATAGAAAAAAGGACTAAAGGCCATAGGGATGGACTGAACATTATAGCCCGGTGAGTGACCAAGAAACCCAAATGTGTTCGAGGCAAGAGATTAAGAATTCACTATAGGACGGGCAGTTGTAATGATAGGTGCATCTAGCACTACAACCATTGTGGTTGCAAGAGTCGAAGGGGTGCCATTAACTATAGTAGGTGTGGGAGTCGAAGGGCTCCCAGTACTCTAATGACTCAGTTCAGTATTCATCCTTTTCGTATAACAAGTATGAAAAGTGGAGGTGTGTGTACCACGTCTAATAACTCTATGCCTTTTAGAAGGCAAAGAATCGAAATCCAGTGGTAACTATAACAAGCGATGAGACCGGCGGGGAGGTTGGTCCAACTCCACGATGACTTAAAACTCAAGATACAAAAAATAAATCCTAAGGCCAACTAGTAATCAAAGAGCACACCAAAAATAATCAAATGACCAATATGCACACAAATGGAGTAAAGTAGTTGAAAGGGGCCTCCCTCCCTAAAGAAGGTATGTCTTGCCCAAGAGGGGCCTGAGACTCCTTGCTAAAGATCAGAGGTAACATAATCAGTTATAAGGGCCCTCGTGGGATTAACAACTAGTCGGTCAGATCCCCTCGGAGAGGTAATCCTCCATAAAGGTTGTTTGTTGTCCAACCCTTATCTGACCCAGGGTACCTACAAAATAACCCCTGCAAGTAACCTATGTGGCACCTAAGTCAAGAAACTAAGCAACCAATGTATAACCGATGCACAGACGAGCAGTCGTAAGTCATGTCCACTGTATGGGTAGGGTATCAAAGCCCAAAACCTTGAAAGTATCGCCTCTCACAGAGGTAAGGGCTAGCAATATCCCCAGATATAAATAGATCCCCATAAATATCTCTGGCGCTAAGAAGGTATCGGGGGGATATCCCTTCAACCAACCTTGCACGACCTCGTGATTAACTCTGGTGTAAGCAGAGCCTCCTGATATTACTGATTATACAATGGATTTCTCCACTCCCTTAGTCAGACACATATGTTGATTTAAAAGCCTTGGAAAAGTTTACTCACAAAATCCTATTCCAATGGACTAAATCATAAGCTAGTTTGTGCACCCTAGAAAATAAAATCGTGACTATTCAATTTTAAATTATATAGTTAATTTTAATGGCCGTGCTTACTCAAAAATGTATGGTAGTGAAACTCATGATGTTATGACTAAGAAAGTAAAGTAAATATGAATACAATGCAAAGTCCTAATTTCAATTTCCAATGAATGATATGCTTCTTAAAACAATGCAATTTTCAATTTCAACTCTGCAATTCTAAAATAAAAATGCAATCTTTCTTTACATGCACTAAGATAAATGACAAAGACTCAAAAGATCAAAATGTCAATCAATGCAAAATGCCTAATATTTTTGTATTTTCAATATAAGAAAAATGAAAATGCATGGATTGAACATCAGCTTGATATATAAAGACTCTACTGTGTATAGAAAGAGACAACTCAAGTAGGATACCAAGGAGTAAAACAAACAGCCCAATGTACAAGGACAATCAAAATGAGAAGATGATCAGAAAGACTCCGCCCAAAAATTCAACCAAAGACAGGTTTCTTGTCATCCCACTAACATTTAACAGTCACTACAGATACCCAAGAAGACTCAGCAATCATCAAACCCTACCCAACAACCACCAAACCCAACAAACAAGCAAAAGATGTTGATGTACATGACTGTTCAAGGAAACACCACGTATGTACGCATCTTGCAGAAGGATAGCACGCGTATATACGCGACTGTCAAACAAAAACCCGCGTATATGTGTCAAAAACACAACTAGGCTAAGGAGAGGGTTGAAAGACTCAGACCCAGAGTGAACAGAGGTTGTCAAGCAATGATATGAAAAGAAACGCAATATGAACGAGATCAATCTAAGGAGAAAAACACTCCAAACCCTAAGAAAGAAGATTTAATCCCCAGTATGGTCGCCAATTATGTTACGAGGAAAATCTCTCTATGGCTAGGGAAAACCACAACAAACGGAAATGAATGCAGAAATCATCTCTATTCTCAAGTATGATATATAAGAAAATATGCTAGCAAGACAAGATAAAAAGGCCTACCTCATCTAGACATTCGATGAAGTCCGTCTTTGAGCACTTGACCCAAAGCAATATACCTACAACTAGTCCTCAACAAACAAACAAAGCAAGCATATGGTGATAATATATGATGTTAGCACATTCAATAGCATAATCCATTAATATACATAACAAATACGTCCATGGGATAATAATTCAAATATTTTCAAAATATCAATTGGATGAGAAAAGAGTATTTCTATTAATATATGATCAACAAAAGTGAAAAAGTTACAAACTTCCGTGTTGGCACGGTTCGGAACCGAGAAACTAAGTTCCTTCCAGCTGGGCCTCCACCACTTCAATCCTCCACCAAAGGCAAGCTCATAGAAGAGAGATAATGAAGTTCTCAATCAATAAGGGAAGAGCTTGGGGGCTGAACACTATGTTCAGACTTAAAGGACAAAGGGATGAAGACTCAATATGAAGTGAATAATTTCTTCAGAGTAAATTTGCTCCCAAAGTTGAATTCTTTGTCCTCCTTTCCATAGTTCAGAATTGGCCCATTTATAGCCTTCAAATGGAATTGAAGGGCCAACTCGCAACGTTTCCAGTATATGGAAGGCCAAGGATCATTGGTCTCCTGTCGTGACATGGAAACCCGACACCATTTTTCATTTTTGGGCACAAATCCCGATGTACACGGGTTGTAGTGGTTCAACCTGCGTATACACATGCTGTATAGTAGGCAAGGTGCGTACATGTGGAAAAAATGTATTTTTAGCTCTGGGATTTGCAAAAAGGGATGAAAAGTATGCATAGGGAAATGGAAAAAGACCCTATGTGCAAGATTGCATAGGGTGAGACAAATCTTGCTATAACATTAAGACATGCATAGATTTAGTTGAAATATTGAAGGAGTTGTACAAAGATGATGTTGATTTTGTTGAAGCTTGGAGGGCTTGTAAACAACCATGTAGTGGAGACAAAACATTATAATTGGATTATTTCATCCAAGACAACTTGTTCCATATCAACAATTATGATTTCCAAGAGGATTGATGAGGGAGAACCTCATCAAGGAGTTGCATAGTGGTGGCTTGAGAGGTCACTTCAGTTTAAATGAAACAATGGATTTAGTAGACGAAATATACTATTGTCTTGGAGTTTCTAGCAATGTGAAGAAATGCGTGGAATGTTGTCGAATTTTATCAATGTGCAAAGGGAAGAAGCCAAAACATTGGATTGTATACACCATTGTCTGTCCTAGATGGACCATGAGATTACTAGAGAATGGATTTTGTTATTGAATTGTCGATAATGTAATGAGGTAATGACTCTATCTTTGTAGTTGTCGATAGATTTCAAAGATGGTGCATTTCATCCCATGTAATAAGACCAACAATGCCACAAACATTGTTGTTTTTCTTTTCAAGGAAGTAATTTGATTACATGGTTTGCCAAAGACCATCACTTCACATAGGGATATCAGGTTTATTGGCATTTTTGGAGGACCCTAGGGAGAAAATGGAAACAAAATTGTAGTTCATTTCAACCCATCATCCTCACTTTAATGGGAAAATGGAAGTGGTCAACCGGAATTTGATAAACCTATTAAGATGCTTAGTTAGAGAGAGGCTAGGGAAATGGGACACAATCTTGGCACACATCAAACTTGCATATAATAACTCAGTGAATAGATTGACATGGAAGACACCATTTGAGATTGTATATAGAATTCACTGAAGGGAGTGGCATACTTAATGAACTTGCTCAAAACAACTGTGAGAAGCGCTAATGCTGCAACATTTATAGAATTTATGAAAGAAGTGCATGAGCAAGTTAAAAGGCATGTATGTCAAAGCAACTTGAAATATAAATAAGATGTAGATTTGAGAAGAAGAATAAAGAAATTCATTGAAGGAAACATGGTGTTAGCTCGTTTAAAGGAAAGGTTCTCAAAATGAACATATAACAAACTAAAATTTGACAATATAAGACCTTGCAAAAATGTGGAGATGTTTTAAGGTGATGCATACAAACTTGAGTTATTAGAAGGTTCAGACATTTCATCAAATTTCAATGTGGTTGATTTGTATGAGTACCATGAAAGTTTCAATTGTGAACAAGAAGAAGCACAAGTTGCATATTGGAAAGTGAAAATTCCAAAAGAGTAACGAGACCAAGAGGAATATATCCTGAAGAATGATTTGACCAAAGGGCAAGGAGGCAAAAACATAAGTGAAGGAGTTGCTAGACGAATACAAGGCAATCCTTTCAAATGACTTTCCAATTGGTTTACCACTGGTGAGGAGTGTATTTTATCAAATAGATTTGATTCCTAGTTAAATATTGCAAAATAAGGCACCTCATAGAATGACACCAAAAGAAAGTGAAGAGATGAACAAGTAAGTCCAAGACTTGTTGGATAAAGGTTTGATAAAGAAAAGACCAAGATATTTTGTGGTACTATTGGTCTTTGCACCAAATAAAGGAGGGGGATGAAGGTTGCGCATATATTTGAAAGCCAAGATGTTTTGTGGTACTAGTGGTCTTTGCACCAAAGAAAGGAGGGGAATGGAGGATGTGCATAGATTTGAAAGCCAAGATGTTTTGAGCTACTAGTGGTATTTGCACCAAACAAAGGAGGGGAATGGAGGATGTGCATAGATTTGAAATCCATCAACAAAATAATGACTAAGTAAAAATTTCCATTGCCAAGAATGGATCGCTTAATGCATTGTTTGAGTGGAGTTGAGTATTTATCCAAGAATAACTTAAAGAGAAACTATCACCAAATTAGGATTTAGGATGATGGTGATTAGAAGACCTCTTTGAAGATGAAAAAAGGGTTGTATGTTGGTCACACCATTTGGTT
>ML813938.1:97286-116354 GCA_009831015.1 Picea engelmannii
AACATGAAAGAATGAACAGGAGACCGAGAAAGGAAGAATATGTCCAACAATACCTCATTTTTCACAGCAAAGAAATGAAGAATGCGTGCAATCCCTGCTTCAACCTAGTTCTTGGACATCCGCCTCCTGCACAGATTTCGTCTCGGGCCTCCTCCCCAGGCCCTGAATGATATTTATTATTGGGTATGCAGGGTTTCCATTGTTATTCCATGGGTTTCATTTTCAAAATTCAAAAAGTCCAAGGATGGAAGAGTAAAAGTGAAAACCTTTGGGTTTTGGTCAAGATGTGCAGATGCCTGACAAGGGCGTTGAAGGTTCGGAGCAATTGCAGGTCCCCTTCGTTCTTCGTCTTTGGTTTCTCGGGTCTCATACTTGAATAGATTTTATATATTCATTTAAGTTTTTTTTCTTTTTTTTATTTCTTTCAATGTGGAAATTGATCTCTACTTCGTAGATGGTCTTGCTTTCCTCAGCCTACTGGATTAATGAATGTCACTTTGATTGACAGCTACCATGTGGGATCGGATCGTCGGATCGCTCCGCACCTATTCATGAATTACTGGTCATACTGAGAAATTATGCGAGGGGGATCCTCGTTGTCTTTACTATAACCTCTCGCAGCATCGTGTAATATCTCTCAAAGCAGGTATCAATGACGATCTGGGAGGAGAACGAAAACTGATCTCTTGTTAGAGTGAGCACTCAAGCTTTGATCGATCAAACGATGGTATGGATGCTACTTATCTACTTCGTAGATGGTATGGATGCTAAACCATAACCTAAGGATACTAAGTTCGAACTTGTGACTTCTCCTCATATCAAAAAAAATGTGTTTAGTTTCACTAACTTTGTTATTTTATGAAATTATAATTACATAATTAATATTTATCATTTTTAGTTCAAATCCAGAGGGGGTAGGGTATGTATACCTCCGTAGACTTTATCAGTCAAATCGCTGGGTGGAGGAGGGTCCCTTGTCCCACAAACAAGGGGGTCTCATACACCAATTTGGTGTGTTGGCTTGGCCGTAACCTTAAAAATAGATTATTATTATTATTATTATAAATTTATATAATAATATCTTATAAATAAAAAATTATTAAATTCATAATTATAAAATTAATATATTAATAAATATAATAATATCTTATAAATAAAAAATTACTAAATTCATAATTATAAAATAAATATATTAATAAATAGAAGAAGTCTAAGATTATTAAATTTATGAATATAAAATTAATGCATTAAAATCAAATTAATAAAATAAAGTTTTCAAAAAATTAATTTTAACATTTTATGAATATAAAATTAATGCATTAAAATCAAATTAATAAAATAAAGTTTTCAAAAAATTAATTTTAACATTAAAAAAAAATATTTATAAAATCATAATTTAAGAAAAGTTTTTAGAATTTAAAGAGTATTAAGTCACTATGATATAGTGAAATAAAATGACAAAAAAATCATAAATTGTTAATGTAAAATCAAAAAAATCATTGGGTCATCAAAATCGTTAAATTCACAAATTATAATTATAAATTAATATAAATAATCTTTACTTTTTCATGGAAACTTATAAACTTGAAATACAATATATCATATTATTGGGTCATCAAAACTTTTAAATTTACAAATCATATCAAAACTATTAAATTTACAAATCATAATTATAAATTAATAAGTAGAAATTAATATAAATAATTTTTACTTTTTTATAAATCAATAAACTTGAAATACATTATATTATTGGGTCATTAAAATCTTTAAATTTGCAAATCATAATTATATATTAATAAATAGAAATTAATATAAATAATCTTTACCTTCTCATGGAAACCAATAAGCTTTGAATGTCCATTTTGATTATGTGAAAGTAATAATTTGGAGAGTGCCTAAGTTAAGATTGTAATAAGTAAAATTATTATAAGATAATAATTCATAAATAATTAAACTTGAGTTTATCAAATCCTAAAAAATTGCAGTGTGAGGATCGACATACCATGTAAATATATAGAAAATTAAAAAATAATCTGTTAAGACACTTTGTGATGTTAAAGTCACTTTGTGGGACAAAAAAACCAGCCATGTTAAGGATTGGATCCACTGGTGATTTTGACGACCTAAACGGTTTCTTAGCCACAAACTAGTCTCACAGGTCACGCATTATTAGAGGAACTCATTTCCAAATGGGAAAATTAGAGTTGGAGCCAAATTTTGGACTATGAAAATCTTCCATTTTGATGTTAGATTTTCCATAAGTAGGGACACTTGTTCCATGCTTTCTCCCTCAATAGTGCAAGTCTACAAAAATGTTTCAAATTTTTGGTTTTGGGTCAAATCAAGTTTCAAAATGTACTAGGGGAAGCAAATCATGATCAAGAATGGATTGGGGGTATTTAAGCTCCCCTCTTTGTTAGCTATTAGGGAGGATTGAAGGTGAGAGATAGGACAAAGGCCTTAAGTAAGGGTGGTGAAATCGACTTTCCTAGGTGTAGGTCAAGAGAAAGAAGCCATACAAGGCTTAGGGGATAGTATGGGAGGCAGATCAAATGGTCTTGGTAGAAGATCGAGGCTAGACATATCAATCCCTGTGAATACAATCTTTTGTGGAGCATATCAATCAATGGGAATTAGTGGGAATGAGGCAAAGGAAGAGGAGGGAATCTCATTCAATGGAAGAATAGAATTAGGATTGCCTTCCCTTCTCATGGCCAATATTTTATTGGATGCATAGGAGATTGGATTGGTTGGTGGTCATGAGGATATGTAATGAGAAAGATGTAAAAATCAAATTCATGTAGTAGATTTACTCTTTCCTGTGTATGTTTATTCCTAGGCACAGAGTGATCCAGGTGGATATCGGTGGCCACACACCTTTTCCAACTGGCTCAAAACAATTTTCTGGCAATTTTGGCAATTTACTATTTTTAGCAGTTCTAAACTTCTGGGGCCATTTTGGGGGCCTAAATGAAGGTTTTTTTTTATCGAGATTCTCAATGATAGTCGAAGGCATGATTGAGCCCCCAAAATGAATCTCCTCGATGATACCTTTCCAATGAGCTATCATATGCCTAAAACGAAGATTGTGTGCAAAAGTTACGACCTCGAGAAGTTGATGTACTAACTTACCCAAACGGGGCCCACATGACTTTTGGCGCTTCATCTCCTAGGGTTAGGTTTTTGGATGTCTAGGGTTTTTGGCATTCCGTTTTATTGTAAAAAGGCCTTCAGATCCTTATTGTAATCATTTTCTTGTGAATGGGAGTAGTCGTCACATCTCTTCTCAGAGACAAGCTGCCACCATTCTAGCGAGTCCTTCACTCTGTATTTTTATAGTCTCTGTACATTTATTTCATTAACAGAAATCATGTTGTCACACACCCACTATGGCATAATAAAATTTTCCACCTTTTCTCGAGGGACAAAATCCCCGAAATCCTACAGGGCTTAGCACAGGCTAGCTCTTCCCTTTTTCTCACTTCCATGAGATCGTTGATCATGATCATAGGCCAAACAACTAGGCGCCCTTTTACATTTCGTGACTTAGCGATATAAGCGAGTCAAGTCTTTCGACTCTGCAAACCCCGAAATGCCGAAATGCCGAAGAGGCTTTGATCAATAATTAGCCCCCTGGGCTATGTCTTGGTCCATATGACCACTTCTCATAAGACCACAGTCTTATTCCCTTCGGGACTTGTCAATACGAGAGCCCAACCTCTTGTCAACGGGACTCCCGAATTTCCGATTTCTGATTTCCTGAAGTGGCCATTGTCACATTAGCCCTCCTGGCTATGCCCTAATCCCGGTGACCACTCCTCATAAGACCTCCATCCTATTTCTTTCAGGATTTATGAATACGAGAGCCCAACCTCTTGTCAACAGGACTCCCGAATTCCTGATTTGTGAAATCCCAATGGACTCTCCCTTTTGGGACTCTCCCGAAATCCTGAATTTCTGCCACGTGTCCTCCCTCAGATGGACGGTTCTCATCGTTTCGTGATTTCGCGACTTGCGACCCTTAGTGACACAAATCCTCTGTCAATTCGAATCCCCAGTATCCGAAATACCGATGGACTCTCGATCTCTGCCACGTGTCCTCCATGGATGGACAGTCCAGATTGTTTCAGGACTTCGCCAAGTGCGAGGTCAAAATGCTCACCTTCCTCTTTTGTTTCTCGATGTCCGAATCCTCGAAATGGGTGATCTCGCGACACGTGGCCTCCCTTACTCGGACGATCCAAATCTATTTTGGGACTTCCATTGTGAATTTTCCCGACCTCTCGTCATCAGGACTTCTGAAATCCCGAAGTCCGAAACCCTGATACCAACTCCTCTTTCGGGACTTTCGCCTCTGTTCACGAGGGCTTAACCCTCATGCATCTCTTGACAGATCCAACGGTTGTCGGGTTTTCTAACGGTTCAGATCTGTCCTGCGCTGTGCACTCTCCCGCTGCTCCCTGGACGTGGAAAAACCAATGGTCCAGATACTCCCATGGACCTTGGGGATCTACGGTCCCGATTTCTTCGCTACTCACGAAGATAGAGGAAAAGGGTTAAGGCATTTAATGCCCTTGTTTCTTCCTCCAATCTAATGGTCGTGAATGGCCGCAGATCTTCTGACAGGATCTCGTCCATCAATCGATACTTATCCCTACGTAGTTATTTCGAGATTTTGAGAGGCCCATTCTTCCTCGTATAGGATTACTAAGACTTGTGCCTTCAAATCCTTTTCAGGTTCTTGGTAAGCTTTCCAAGAAGGGTATCTCTATGGAGAGATCAATTCCGGGTATTCCTGGGGACGAATAAGGGTATAGATTTCCCGAAAGCAGACTTGAAGTCCAAATTAGTTCAATATACGTATATATAAATTTATCTATAAACATAAGCCATAGAGATCTATTCCGGGTATTCCTAGAGACGAATAAGGGTATAGATTTCCCGAAAGCAAACTTGAAGTCCAAATTAGTTCAATATACGTATACATAAATCTATCTATAAATATAAGCCATAGAGTTCTATTCCGGGTATTCCTGGAGACGAATAAGGGCATAGATTTCCCGAAAGCAGACTTGAAGGCCAAATTAGTTCAATATACGTATACATAAATCTATCTATAAACATAAGCCATACGTGGTCCTTTCGATAAAAGCATGCAACCACCATTTATGATCAAAACACCACACAGACAATCTTATACTCAAACCATTCATAAACTGCGCAGACTATGAGCATACATGACAACATATAAATTTCAAGATGCAAGATGAGCATAAATGCCAGGATATACATTTCAGGATGCAAGATGTAAAACACTTATCAAAAATAACACCAGATGTGATTGCAACTACTGAGAGGGGTGCTCGTTTCCACCCAACCGAAGGCTCAGTGACTCCCAACGGATTTACCACTAGCCACCCCTGAGTTGAGACCACGATGTTGCGAGACTGCGTCTCTGTTTACCAGTGACCGAGAGCGAAGGTTACTCTCCTTCTTCTTTGCTATCACTCCCTCTGTATTTTTCCAGAGTTCTCCTATTCCTCTTTCCCTCGCGTCTACCCTGATCACACACTCCTCTTGCCTCTTTCTCCTTTCAGCGAGGTTGCGTGTGGCACGACCTTCCTCACGGTGGTCGGGTCTGAGGAATCTATGAATGGGTGGTTCACCCCCATCCCTCATTACTCATGAGGATCCCTTTACCTACCAATCTTGGTGAGTCATTTAATTCGGGTCAGCGAGCCACTTTTGGTTCTCTGAGCCAGTGAAGTCCAAATACGGTATTGGTTTTGGTGGAAGTTAACGCCACCATTCTAGGTGCCTTCCACCATCTTTCTTCAGCCATCGTGGTCTCTTCTTCAACACCTTCCCCTCTCAGCAGTCCTGCAATACATATATATATATATTTATATTATTATTTACATTCATCGACCTTTTCCATAAGGTCCATTCACATCACACATTCACATTTTTGAGTTTGCCACAGTTCTTGGCCAGTATAGTTATTTCTACAGACTGGGGGAAATAGGGTGTTACAATTCCCTCCCCCTTAAAGGAACATCGTCCTCGATGTTCTTATCTATCAACATGACATGCATGTACAGAAGTAAGCAAAATCGGATATGCATGTCTCATGGCATCCTCCATTTCCCATGTAGCCTCATCTGGGCCAAAATGTCTCCACTACGCCTTGACCTGTGCAATGGTTTGGTTCCGGAGCGGGGTTTCCTTTCTGTCCAGTATGCATTGAGGTTCTGGTAGAAACTCTCCCTCTGGTTCCACCTGGATCACAGACCAATCAATTATATGATTAACATCATGTACATATTTCTTTAATAATGAAACATGGAAAACATTATGTGCTTTTACTATGGGAGGAAGTGCTAGCCTATAGGCTACAGGTCCCACTCTATCTAGGACCTCAAAGGGTCCACAATACCGAGGAGCCAACTTGGCACAAGCTCCCATTTTCAGAGAACTCTTCCTGGGCCTAACTCTGAGATATACATGATCTCCCGCTTTGAACTCTCTTGGAGTTCTCTTTTGGTCGGCATAACTTTTATGTTAGTTCTGAGCGACCCTAAGGTTTTTTTTTATTTGATTCACTTGTTGTTCCATTTCTTTCAACATGTAGGGTCCAAAAGAAATCCTGTTTACATGATTACTCCAGTTGACTGGAGTGTTACACGGTCTACCATAGAGGACTTCGAAGGGACTCATCTTTAAGGATGCTTGGTAGCTGTTGTTGTAGGCGAATTCTACCAGTGGCAGGTAGTCTTCCCACTTCCTGGGTTGATGCATTACATGCATTCTTAGCATGTCTTCAAGTATTTGGTTCACTCTTTCTGTTTTTCCGTCGGTTTGAGGGTGATAGGCGGTGTTAAACAACAATTTGGTTTCTAAGCCGGCCATCAGTGACTTCCAAAAGTTGGAAGTAAATTTCGTGTCTCTGTCAGACACGATCTCTTTCGGCATACCACGCAGTCTGAATATCTGCTTCATGAATACCTGGGCGATATCAACTGCTTTGCAAGTGGACTTGAAAAGGATAAAATGAGAAGACTTGCTCAATTTATCCACCACTACCATAATGGCATCGTTCTGTTTGGTCGATGTTGGTAATCCGGTGATGAAATCCATGGAGATGGTTTCCCATTTCCATTCTGGGATTGGTAGAGGTTGTAATAATCATGTTGGGTGTCGGTGTTTTGCTTTAACCTATTGGCACTCTATGCATTTGGCCAAGTACTCGGCTACGTTTTTCTTCATTCCAGGCCAATAGAATTGTTTCCTGGTGGCCATGATCATCTTCTGGTATCCTGGATGACTAGAATAGGGTCTTTTATGTAGTTCATCCAATATGAATCTCTTCAAGTCGTCACAATCTGGAATATAAAATATGCTTCTGTAAGTGAGCAGACCTCCTTCAGTCATCTGGTAGCCTTCATATTTTACTCCGGCGGGTTCTTGCTATAGGTACATGGTCATGGTCTGGACGAAGGGATCTATTTCTTGTGCATTTCTGATTCTTTCCTTAACATCTGTCTCACAGGTGCTCACCACTGCCAGGTGAATTTTTTTCATACTTCTGCTAAGGGCATCAACCACCCTATTTTCCTTTCCTTTAATGTGTTTGATTTCGAAATCAAACTCGTTAAGGAGGGCCATCCACCTAGCTTGCCTAGCATTGATCTTTGGTTGATCAAACAGGTATCACAATCCACAGTGATTTGTCATAAGTACAAACTTTCTTCCCAGGAGGTAATGCCTCCACATTTTCAAGGCATGCACTATGGCAGCTAGTTCTAGATCATGGGTCACATAGTTGACTTCATGCTCGTTCAATTTTTGGGATTCATAGCAGATCACACTTTCTTCCTGCATAAGGGCTCCTCCGAGCCCTTCCTTATAGGCATCTCTGCACACGAGGAAGTCAGCTTCTGGATTGACGATCTTCAGCACGGGTGCATGGGTCAGTAGATGTTTCAAGGTTTGAAATCTTTCTTCACATTTCTGTGTCCACAGGGATTTTGTCCCCTTCTTCTGGAGGGCAGTGATTAAACAACCAATCTTGGAGAATCCTTTTATAAATCTCCTATAGTATCCTGCTAATCCCATAAAGGATATGATGTCTGAAACATCCTTTGGGGTAGGCCATTCCATGATAGACCTGATTTTGTCAAGGTCTATCGCTACTCCTTCTTCAGAGAGAATATGGCCTAAGTAATGTATTTGATTCTGGAAGAATTCACATTTTATGATTTTGGCATAGAGTTGATGTTCTCTTAGCACTTGCAGCACAAGTCTAAGATGCTCTTCATTCTCTTTTCTGTTCTTGGAGTAAATTAATATATCGTCAATAAAAACAAGCACAAATTTGTCTAGGAATTTGCTGAGTACATTGTTCATCAAGCACATAAAAGTGGCAGGGGCATTGGTCAACCCAAATGGCACCACCACAAACTCATAGTGACCATACCTCATTCGGAAGGTAGTTTTATGGATGTCTTCACCCTTTATTCGAACTTGATGGTATCTCTACTTCAAATCACTCTTTGAGAAAATAGATGCACCCCCCAATTGATCGAACAGGTCATCGATCCTAGGAAAGGGGTACTTGTTCATTATGGTTACCTTATTGAGTTGCCTTAATCTATACACAGTCTAAGGGTACCATCCTTCTTTTTCACGAACATGACTGGTGCTCCCCATGGAGACACGTTGGGCCGAATATAGCCCTTATCCATCATTTCTTTTAATTGCAACTTGAGTTCAACTAACTTGGGCGTGCTCATCTGGTAGGGTGTCCTAGACACCGACACTGCTCCTGGTGCAAGTTCTATCGAGAAGTCTATGTCCCTTCTCGGAGGTAAACCCGATACTTCTTCCGGAAACACATCTCTGTATTCTCTCAGGATAGGGTGATCGTCAAGGCTTGGTTTGTCACCTTCGATTGTTTTCAACACCTGTATTGCATATAGGGGACATCCCTTTCGGCAATACATTCTCATTTGCAGAGCTGATATTTGTCTCACCGAGACAGGTTTTTGGATCCCTTGAAGGGTTATCTTTTTCCCTTCTTTACTTACACATTCTAAGGTTTTATGGTAATAGTCCAATCTGGCTTTATGGGCAGCTAGCCAATCCATACCAATCAATAGATCATACGATCCCAGGGGTAATATGTTAAGGGTTGCTTGGGTGGGGGATTTACCCAACATCAATTGGTAGGCTGGTATAACCTATGCTACCCTTCTTTTGGCGCCAATGGCTAACTATACCAACCATGGCTTGGTATGTTTTTGTGGCTGTAGTTTACACTTATCAACAGCTTTAGGGGCTATATAACTCAAATTTGAACCAGGGTCAATTAAAATAGACACTAGATGGTTGGAAATCATACCTTCTATTTCCACCACTGAAGCTTGGTGATCAGCTTGGTTATTATCCAAGGCTGCATGAATTTGTGGCTCACTCCTGGCCACATCATTGATGGTAGTAGCTTCTTGGACGTTATAAATCCTCCAACTATTCTGTTGTTGGTGTGGATAGTCTCTCAATAGATGTTCTTCCCCACAACCCTAGTATTTCAAAGGTTCTCTCTTTGGGTTATCAGTCTTCACTGATATGGGTCCAGAAGTTTTATTTAGGGATGATTTTAAGGATGGAAATTTATTTTAAAATGTAGAAACCTTGGAAAATCTTACTAATCCTTTGTATGCCAACTATAAATGTTTGGCGATATTTTTGTAAAAATATTCAAATTTCTAAGGATTTTATATAGTTTTAATAAAATTTTGGCGATTTTTAAGGTTAAATAATTTTATCCTATAGAATTTGGGCGAATCATTTTTAAAATAGCGAATCTTGTTTTTGGAAAAACCATGGAAAATTAGCCCATGAGCGAAATTCAGCCCCTAAAATCATCCATGGTTTTATTTCCGCTCAAGGAGGGAAAATTCTGTTGGTGCATACTCCAGGCTGGGAAGCTCATTCTTGGGTTCTTTTTATAGTTCTTAAATCCTGGGGATTTAATCCCCTCTTTCTAAAATATTGAACTATTCTTCTATTTCCATCCTTCGTGAGTTTTTGCTCGATGTCCAAACTATTCATGACAATATGTAGCCTTTCGAATAGTGCCTTCTAGAGTCTTTGGCTCATCAAATTCAATTATGTTCTGATAGTCCTTAGGTAGTCCACTGATGAAGCGTTGCACCTTTGCATTTTCCACCTTGATATAGGGTACATACCTCAACAAATTGAGGAATTTGTTGACATATTCTTCTATAGTGAGTTGTCCCAGTTTGAGTTCATAAAACTCTTTAGTCTTTTCGTCGAAATATTTTTCCGACAGATACTTCTTTCGGAAGTATTTCTCAAACCGTTCCCAAGACAGGTCCTCTTCGCGAACCCCTTTTATATTCTTAAGGTCTTCCCACCAAATGGAAGCCTTTCCGTTCAAGTTGAAGGTGGCCACTTGGGCCTTCATATTTTCTCAAAAGTCATGGACTCTGAAATACTTCTTTAGTCCAAGCAGCCAGGCCTCTGATTCCTCTCCCTTCTTTATTTCACCGTCGAAGGAGGGTGGTTTGGATTTTTTGAATTCTTCAAATTTTTGACCTTTGGAAGGCTTTTGCTTCTTCTGTTTCTTCCGGGAATAGGAACTAGTTCTGCTGCTAGAAGAGCCCTCTGAATCGCCAGCTTCCTTCTCAGAGGAATCATTTGACGCTTGTCCTTTACCTCTGGGGTGGACCTTTTTCGAGGTGCTCCTCTCAGTGTGACCACTGATATGACCATGTTTCTGAGTTTCAGGTTCATGCTACATTTTTCTTTGTAGATCAGATAAACTCTGCAGTAAAACTGTGTTAATTTCTGTTTGCTTTTCTTGTTCTTTCATCATCCTTTCATTGTCAGCCTTGCAGCTTTGTAATTCGACCATGAGACTCCTCACAGTCTTGGCTAGATCTAGAGAGGTCCCTTTTGCCCTCCTTTCGTCAGACTCTTCGTCTCTATTGTGGGAGCCCTCTCCCACTTCATGGTGAGTCACCATACTATGCATTGATAATTTCCCGCGGTTGATCTTCCGCTTGTGTGCAAAAGGAAAAACACTGGTTATTAGTCATTTTTTATATTTATTTATAACCAATACATAATTCATATTTTCACATGTACACACACACAATAGGGGGTTTTCATTCTTAACTTCGTCTTTTGATTAGGAAGGTTAAGACAGGGGGTTACTCTTTTTAGGAGTGTTCCAAACGGAGCTTCTGCGCAACCCGTTCATGTGCCCAAGAAGACCAAGTGTTGTAACCATGCTCTGATACCAATTTGTCACACACCCACTACGGCATAATAAATTTTTCTGCCTTTTCTCGAAGGACAGTATCCCCAAAATCCTACGGGGCTTAGCACAGGCTAGCTCTCCCCTTTTTCTCACCTCCATGAGATCGTTGATCATGATCACAGGCCAAACAACTAGGCACCCTTTTACATTTCGTGACTCAGCGATATAAGCGAGTTGAGTCTTTCAACTTTGCAAACCCCGAAATGACAAAATGCCAAAGAGGCTTCGATCAGCAATTTGCCCCTTGGGCTATGTCTTGGTCCATATGACCACTTCTCATAAGACCGCAGTCTTATTCCCTTTGGGACTTGTTAATATGAGAGCCCGACCTCTTGTCAATGGGACTCCCGAATTCCTGATTTCCAATTTCCCTAAGTGGTCGTTGTCACATTAGCCCTCCTGGCTATGCACTGATCCAGGTGACCACTCCTCATAAGACCTCCATCCAATTTCTTTTGGGATTTATGAATACGAGAGCCCGACCTCTTGTCAGTAGGACTCCTGAATTCCCGATTTGTGAAATCCCAATGGACTCTCCCGAAATCCTGGATTGCTGCCACATGTCCTCCCTTAGATGGACCCCCGGTGACATAAATCCTCTATCAATTTGAATCCCTGGTATCCAAAATACTAATGGACTCTCGATCTCTGCCACATGTCCTCCACAGATGGATGGTCCAGATTGTTTTGGGACTTCGCCAAGTGCGAGGTCAAAATGCTCACCTTCCTCTTTTGTTTCTCGATGTCTGAATCCCCGAAATGGGTGATCTCATGACACGTGGCCTCCCTTACTCGGATGATCCAGATCTATTTCGGGACTTCCATTGTGAATTTTCCCGACCTCTCGTCATCAGGACTTCTGAAATCCCGAAGTTTGAAACCTCGATACCAACTCCTCTTTAGGGACTTTCGCCTCTGTTCACAAGGGCTTAACCCTCATGCATCTCCTGACAGATCCAACGACTGTCGGGTTTTCTAACTAAGATATGATGGTTTAGATCTGTCCCGCCCTGTGCACTCTTCTGCTACTCCCTGGACGTGGAAAACCAATGGTCTAGATACTCCCACAGACCTTGGGGATCTACGGTCCCGATTTCTTCGCTACTCATGAAGATAGAGGAAAATGGTTAAGGTATTTAACACCCTTGTTTCTTCCTCCAATCTAACGGTCATGAATGGCCGTAGATATTCTAACAGGATCTCGTCCGTCAATAGATACTTATCCCTATGTGGCTATTTCAAGATTTTGAGAGGCCCATTCTTCCTCGTATAGCATTACTAAGACTTGCGCCTTCAAATCCTTTTCAGGTTCTTGGTAAGCCTTCCAAGAAGGGTATCTCTATGGAGAGATCGATTCTAGGTATTCCTGGGGACGAATAAGGGTATAGATTTCCCGAAAGAAGACTTGAAGTCCAAATTAGTTCAATATACATATATATAAATCTATCTATAAACATAATCCATAGAGATCTATTCCGGGTATTCTTGGAGATAAATAAGGGCATAGATTTCCTGAAAGAAGACTTGAAGTCCAAATTAGTTAAATATATGTATACATAAATCTATCTATAAACATAAGCCATAGAGATCTATTTCGGGTATTCCTGGAAACAAATAAGGGCATAGATTTCCCGAAAGTAGACTTGAAGTCCAAATTAGTTCAATATACATATACGTAAATCTATCTATAAACATAAGCCATACATGGTCCTTTCGATAAAAGAATGCAACCACCATTTCTGATCAAAACACCACACAGACAGTCTTATACTCAAACCATTCATAAACTGCGCAGACTATGAGCATACATGTCAGCATATAAATTTCAAGATGCAAGATGAGCATAAATGCCAGGATATAAATTTCAAGATGAAAGATGTAAAACACTTATCAGAAATAACACTAGATGTGATTGCAACTACTGAGAGGGGTGCTCGTTTCCACCAAACCTTAGGCTCAGCGACTCCCAACAAATTTACCACTAGCCACCCCCGAGCTGAGACCACGATGCTGTGAGACCGCGTCTCTGTTTTCCAGTGACCGAGAATGAAGGTTACTCTCCTTCTTCTCTGCTATCACTCCCTCTATATTTTTCCAGAGTTCTCTTATTCCTCTTTCCCTCACGTCTGCCCTGATCACACACTCCTCCTGCCTCTTTCTCCTTTCGGCGAGGTTGCGTGTGGCATGACCTTCCTCATGGTGGTCAGGTCTGAGGACTCTACGGATGGGCAGTTCACCCCCATCCCTCATTAGTCATGAGGAGCCCTTTACCTACCAATCCTGGCGAGTCATTTAATTCGGGCCAACGAGCCGCTCTTGGTTCTCCGGGCCAGTGAAGTCCAAATATGGTATTGGTTTTGGTGGAAGTTAAAGCCACCATTCTAGGTGCCTTCCACCACCTTTCTTCAGCCATCTTGGTCTCTTCTTTAGCACCTTCCCCTCTCAGCAGTCCTGCAATACATACATACATACATACATACATACATACATACATACATACATACATACATACATACATACANTTTGCATTCATCGACCTTTTCCACAAGGTCCATTCACATCACACATTCACATTTTTGAGTTTTCCACAACTCTTGGCCAGTATAGTTATTTCTATAGACTAGGGGAAACAGGGTGTTAAACATGTATTATTGTATATTTGTGTTTATGGTTTCATCTTTGATACATTTCTATTATATTATTGGATATCTGCAATATCTCTATAAATTTCTTTATTATATCTCCACTCTCATTTTGTTTTGACAATAATCCAGATCAGTGGTATCAGAGCAAGCTGCTCTTGATCATTTTTCAGTGCATGTCCTCGACGAGGTCCGAGTATAGCAAGTTGGGTCTCGATCTTGTCTCTTTTGAAGACAATCCCTCTCGCACACCCAATAAACCCTCCATGGCGGAAGAAAAGAAAAACGATGGAGCAGACGATCCAATCAATTTGTTGCTTGAGCAATCTCTCATGTGACAGAGGGATGAAATTATAGAGAATTTTTCCCACATCCTTCAATGCCTCCTGATAGAATCATGCACATCTTCATCAAGTGACCACTTTGGAGGCACCTCGCCTTTTAAGGTACAGGTCAATTTTGATATTCCTATATTTGAAGGTCAAATAGATGTGGATGCCCTAGATAAATGGTTAAATCTGTTAGAAGGTTATTTCTCTGTTCACAATTTTTCTAACAGAGAAAAGATCTTCTTCGCACTCCTTAAGGCTCTTCCTTGTGCCAAACATTGATGGGAAACTTATTGGGAGAAGAGTTCCACATAGGAGTCTGGAATATATGGGGTCGAGCCCACTTGGGATTTTTTTGTGGATGCGGTAAAGGAACAATATTACCCTGTTTGCAACTATGAGGACCGGTACATGAGATGGATCACACTGCGGCAAGAGAGGGGCCAAGCAATACCAAATTTCACCAATACCTTCCATACCTTGCACACCATGTTGGGTATCAAAGACTCCGAGCGACATTTGGTTTTGAAATACCGTGGGGCTCTACACAGATACATCGAAACTGAAATGGATTTTTTGGACATCTCATCACTTGGTTCTGCTTATCGATATGTTGTTAAAATAGAGAAGAAGTTTAAGCACCAGAACAAATGGGAGTTCAGATATGAAAATTCACAACAACCAAAGTATGAGAAAGATGGTCCTAACAAATAGTCTCCCAAAAACCAGTCCAAGCCACAAGAAAAGAAGGGTCATGGGAAGACAAATAAGGAAACCAAAAAATGGTGCGATTTCCACAAAAGCCCCTAGCACAACACCAACGAATGTTGCTCAAAATAGTCATTGGTGGCCGAGATCAAAGACAAGGAGCCAAACCCTGATTCAGAATCTGATTCTGAAAATATTGGTAAAAGATAGATCATCGACGTAGACCCCACTGCTATTGTCGTGACCACAACAATTCAACTAGAAGAAACAACAGATCTAGAAGAGGGGGAGTGCCTTTTTCATTCACAGATGTGGTTGAAGGGGACCCCACTGCATTTTATTGTTGATAGCGGAAGCCAGAAGAACCTCATCTTAGCAGCGGTTGTCAAACAATTGGGATTGTCGAAAACACCACACCCGCAACCATACAACATCGAGTGGCTTCGCCAAGGACGAGATCTTTGTGTTATCCAGTAGTGCCGATTGTCATACAACATCTAGCCCTTCAAGGATGAGGTATTATGTGATGTTTACCCACTGGATGTTTTTGATGTTCTCTTGAGCCAGCCATATATGTGGAGACACCATGTTGTTTATGAGTTTCAACCCCGCAGTGTCATTGTTTCTCTAGGGGGTCATCTCTACAGAATACCATAGGTAGTTATGACTATTGTTCCACCTAAACAGTGCCACAAGGTAGTATCTCATAGTGCAAAATTCATCTTCTTCATAATCTGTTCAAAAGGGGAACAAAAGGACACTGCAGCCACTACAACCTCGCCCCAAGCACCTTCTATCCAATGGAATCAGGTCGTCGAGGTTGCATCAAAGCACAAATATTCCTTCTACACATCATCCCCTCTTGTAGCTTGACTTTTTGAATATCCTTAGCCTCAACAAGTTCGTGACAGACTTTCACAAACTGAGCAGCGCGACGTCTCGAGCAAGGCAAGCAACTCACCAAGATGCAGATTCAACAAATGCTTTTACCTCTCCCTCAAGAACTCAATGAAATGGAGACCATTGCTTCCTAAGGAAGGAGGATTCATCTAGGTGGATATCGGTGGCCACCCTCCTTTTCCAACTGGCTCAAAACAGTTTTATGGCAATTTTGGCAATTTACTATTTTTAGCAGTTTTAAACTTCCAGGGCCATTTTGAGGGCCTAAATGAAGGTTTTTCGATATTGAACTTCTCATTGATATCCAAAGGTATGGTTGAGCCCCCAAAATGAATCTCCTCGATGGTACCTTTCCAATAGGCTATCACACGCCTAAAACAAAGATTGTATGCAAAAGTTACGACCCCAAGAAGTTGATGTACTAACTTACCCAAACAGGGTCCACATGACTTTTGGTGCTTCATCTCTTAGGGTTAGGTTTTTGGATGTCTAGGGTTTTTGGCATTTTGGTTTATTGTAAAAAGGCCTCCAGAGCCTCATTGTAATCATCTTCTTGTGAATGAGAGTAGTCGTCACATCTCTTCTTAGAGATAAGATGCCACCATTCTAGCGAGTCCTTCACTCTATATTTTTACAGTCTTTGTACATTTATTTCATTAATAGAAATCATGTATTAATGTATCTCCGTGTTTATGGTTGCATCTCTGATACATTTTTGTTATATTATTGGACATCCGCGATATCTCTGTACATTTCTTTATTATATCTCTACTCTCATTTCGTGCCGAAAATAATCTGGGTCAGTGGTATCAGAGCAGGTTGCTCTTGATCGTTTTTCAGTGCATGTCCCCGACGAGGTTCGAGTATAGCAAGTTGGGTATCGAGCTTGTCTCTCTTGAAAAAAATCGCTCTCGCACACCCAAGAAACCCTCCATGGCGGAAAAAAATAAAACGACGAAGAAGACTATCCTATTAATTTGTTGCTTGAGCAAGCTCTCACACGACAAAAGGACGAAATGATGGAGAATTTTTCCCACATCCTTCAACACCTCCTGATAGCATCAAGTGAATATTCATCAAGCGGACACTTTGGAGGCATGTCTCCTTTTAAGGTACAGGTCATTTTTGATATTCCTATATTTGAAGGTCAGATAGATGCGGATGCCCTCGATAAATGGTTAAATCTGTTAGAAGGTTATTGTTGATATTATGGTAGCTGGAGGAGGTATTTACCTCCACGTGTAAACCTGACAAGGATAGAATACTCTGGGAAGAAAGAAGTAACCCTAATGAGTTGGTTAATAACCCTAGAAGGCTTGTCAGCTCAAGAAGATAATTTATATTAGGTTATTAGCCTCTAAGAGAAGAAGTCGACCATAAATAATATTATATATTGAACAAACAGATACCCAGAATGAGAAGTCAGCCTTGGCATTTAGCCAGAATTAGTATAAATATAGGAGGTCGGTTCTCATTCTAGAAGGCAGTCTCAGAAGTGCAGAGAAACACTTGTGCACACTGCAGTTGCCCAGTGTCTGTGCAGGTTTGGAGGAGAGTTGTCGTTGCAGTTGCTGCAGCTAGCAGTTACACTTGGACTATCTCTTGGCTAGGGTTTGGACTATCTGATCAGCTCTTTGTGATGCGCTATCCTTGGGGAAAGGTTCTCTACCCTTTGTTTGGCTATCTAGCCTAGGGTTTGCTTTCGGAGTGATTCTCTGTCAAGGTTAAGGTGCTCGGAGGATGGCTTCAGCCTATGGTTGGGTGACAAGGGTATTGTCAATCGTAAAATGAGCACACATATTTCATATTCTAACAGGTTATGGTCCCACACCTCTTTCATTCATTCTAAACGTTGGAAGGAAACATATTCGCTAGGATATTGAGCTCATTGAGGAATTGTCGCTAGGGTTACTAGCAAAAGCAACTTCCAAGACACTGCCGCTAGGGTTACTAGTAGGAGCAGTTGTAGAAACCCTAATCCTCTTGTTGAGGCACCTTAAGTGAATGGATTGACCTAATCTCCGAATATATTAGTGCGCTCTAGCCTAGCGCATCTCCTAATACTCTCAACAAGCCAAGACGTGAAGTTTTGAGTTTGTGGTCAAATCTAGGGTTTGACCAAGTCAAAGCAGCCATGACTTATTCTATGAAGTCAGAGAACAAGTTAGATGGAGCCTCTAACTTCAGAGAGTGGAAGACAAGGATTGACCTCATCCTTGCCAAGAATAAAGTGTTGGATATCGTGAAAGGAAAGATCATGAAACCAAAGTTTGAAGAAGGGAAAGAGAAGGAACTGTAGAATGTTGCAGCTATGGAGAAGTTCAAAGACAGTGACATCAATGCCATGAGTTTCATTATGGATTATATCAAATACCACTTGATATCCTACATCTCCCATATTGACTCATCGAAGAATATGTACAATGCCCTAACAAACCTCTTCTCAGTCAAAAACATTGGACAAGTAATGAGTCTGAAGACTGAATTCCGTGAAATGAAGACGAATGATGATGACAACATAAAATCATATTTTGTGAGAATATCAGGTCAACTACAAGCTATTGAAGAGATCATCTCAGAGAAGGAATTGGTAAACATAGTACCCAATGGTCTTCCCAAGACGTGGGATGCATTTGCTGCAAGCATGAGCATAAGGAAGGAGTATCCAACATTTGAAGAACTTTGGACTTGTTGTGCTCAAGAAGAATCAAGGATCAATGCAAAAGAGAAACCCCAAAAGAAGTACGATGATCAAGCCTTCACAACAAGATTCAAGAACTTTAGGAACAAAAGGAAGTTCAGTTCAAGGAGGAAGCCAAATCAAGAGAAAGACATTTCAGAAATACAATGCTTCAACTGTCGAAAGTATGGTCACTACAAGAATCATTGTCCCGAGCTAAGGAAAAGGAAGGAGAAACATGAAACATCAGTTGTCGAAGAAAAGGAACCTACAAAGAAGACTAAGCAGGATAAAACATACTTCTTGTTCTAAAGGTAACAATACTCTTCTTATTTCTTGTACATATCTTGTTTGCATCGTCTCTGTACATATCTTGTATATCTATCTCTTGGAAGATAATGTGTTCCAAGAAGAACTATACCTATGGAAGAAAAACAAGATAAGAATGGATATCATTAGATAATA
>ML813938.1:117597-128337 GCA_009831015.1 Picea engelmannii
CCTTATTGAAAAAGGAAGAGATGACTCCTAGGTTGGGAGGGAGCACTGAAAATATTATTGAGGACATTCATTTTCAAGATTGAAAAATAGTCCATCTTGGACAGATGCTTTCCTATTCGGAAAGTGGATTGAGATTTCTGACGGAAAATGATTTCCCATTGTGGTTAACATGGGAAATGGTCTAGATTACTGATGTATCATAGATAGCGACTTCCCATTGTGGTTAACATGGGGAGTGATCTAGGGCAGTCTCTATTCTTGAGGGTTACTCAAGAAGACTGGCCCACCTCACCAGACAACAATTTCTCATTATGGTTAACATGAGGAATGGTTCATTTTGGAGGTTGATACAGGACAGTATTTTCCTCTTGTGGTTAACAAAGGAAATGGTCCAGAGAGTCATTCCTTAGGGTTTATACATTCTCTCCAGGGTGCACTTTGATTAGTGTAGGAAGAATGGCCGAAGGTGGGGAATGGTCCAGGCTCAACAATCAGGGACAGGCATTCCTTAGGGTTTATACATTCTCTCCAGGGTGCACTTTGATTAGTGTAGGAAGAATGGCCCAAGGTGGGGAATGGTCCAGGTTCAGAAGAGAGGACAATTATTCTTCCTTGCTTGAGAAGAATAGTCCATATATATCGTTGTTCTACTATGAGGGAAGATATTCTTTCAGATCTCACAGATGTGAGTGAAAGATTGGCCCAAATGATTTAGTTTATATCATAACATTGTTTCTGTGCAGGTTGGTATCAAATGATTGTTATGAAGATGGTATGACATTATATGTATACTACTATGGTGGATGTGTTCCACTGTTCATGACTATATGTTGTTGATCAAGTACTTGTGTGTTACTTGGTGTGGTAGTGTACCACTAGATTGTAGTTATGTACTAATATGGATAAACACAGTTGTGTTCTATTTTGTTCTGATTGCCTTGAAGACTATCAACAATTTATTAAAAATAATTATCAACCAGATGAATGATGAAAAAAGATTTTCCAGACAGAAAATGGTTCAGAACATTTACTCTTCTAGATTAGAAGAATGGCTCTTGTATCACTCTGTGGAGTGAGCATCATGTCTGATTACTCAGATAGAGTATGGTTTTGAGAGATGATGCAGCTGATGAAGATGATGGTGCTCATGATCTAGTCATGATCTAGTCTATATAACTATGTTGATGCTACTAGGTGAATGGTATGTTTTGTTCTCAAGACCATTACCTGTAATACCTCCCTAGCTAGGAGTGAGTGTTGATATTATGGTAGTTGCGGGAGGTATTTACCTCGACGTGTAAACCTGACAAGGATAGAATACTCTGGGAAGCAAGAAGAAACCCTAATGAGTTGGCTAATAACCCTAGAAGACTTGTCGTCTTAAGAAGATAATTTATATTAGGTTATTAGCCTCCAAGAGAAGAATTCGACGATAAATAATATTATATACTGAACAGACAGATACCCAGAATGAGAAGTTGGCCCTGATAGTTATCCAGAATTAGTATAAATACAGGAGGCTAGCTCTCATTCTGGCAGATAGTCTCAGAATTGCAGAGAATCACTTGTGAGCACTACAGTTGCCAAGTTTCTGCGCAGGTTTGGAGGAGAGCTACCGTTGTAGCTGTTGTAGCTAGCAGTTACGCTTGGACTACCTCTTGGCTAGGGTTTGGACTATCTTATCAGCTCTTTATGATGCACTATCCTTGGGGAAAGGTGCGCTACCCTTTGTTTGGCTATCTATCCTAGGGTTTGCTTCTGGAGTGATTCTCTATCAAGGTTAAGGTGCTCGGAGGGTGGCTTGGGCCTATGGTTGGGTGACAAGAGTATTGTCAATGGTAAAACGAACACACATATTTCATATTCTAACAGTTATTTCTCTGTTCACAATTTTTCCAACAAAGAAAAGATCATCTTCTCGCGCTCCTTAAGGCTCTCCCCCATGTCAAACATTGGTAGGAAACTTACTGGGAGAAGAGTTCCACAGAGGATTCTAGAATATACGGGGCCAAGCCCACTTGGTAATTTTTTGTGGATGCGGTAAAGGAACAATATTACCCTATTTGAAACTATGAGGACCAGTAAATGAGCTGGACCACACTGCGGCAAGAGAGGGGCCAAGCAGTGCTGGAGTTCACTAATACCTTCCATACCTTATGCACCAAGATAGGTATCAAAGACTCTGAGCAACATTTGGTTCTGAAATACCGTGGGGCTCTACACAGAGACATCCAAACTGAAATGGATTTTCTGGACATCTCATAAATCAGTTATGCTTATTGATATGTTGTTAAAATCGAGAATGAGTTTAAGAACAAAAAAAAATAGGAGTTCAGATATGCAAATCCACAACAAACAAAGTATGAGAAAGACGGTCCTAACAAACAGACTCCCGAAAACTAGTCCAAGCCACAAGAAAAAAAGGGTCACAGGAAGACAAAGAGGGACACCAGAAAATGGTGCGATTTCCACAAAATCCCCTGGCACAACACCGACAAATGTCGTTGAAAATAGTCATTGGTGGCCGAGATAAAATACAAGGATTTGAACCCTCATTCAGAATTTGATTCTAAAAATACTGGTAAAAGACGGATCATAGAAGCAGACCCCACTGCTATTTTCGTGACCGCAACAATTCAACCAGAATAACCAACAGATCCAGAAGAGGGGGAGTGCCTTTTTCATTCACAGATGTGGGTGAAGGGGACCCCACTGCATTTTATTGTTGATAGCAGAAGCCAGAAGAACCTCATCTCAGCAGAGGTCATCAAACAGTTGGGATTGTTGACAACACCACACCCACAACCATACAACATCCAGTGGGTTCACCAGGGATGAGATATTTGTGTCAGCCAATAGTGTCAATTTTCATACAACATCTAGCCCTTCAAGGATGAGGTATTATGTGATGTTTCCCCACTAGATGTTTGTGATGTTCTCTTGGGCCAGCCATACATGTGGAGACACCATGTTGTTTATGAGTCTCGACCCCGTAGTGCCATTATTTCTCTAGGGGGTCATCTTTACAGAATACTAGAGGTAGTTCCGACTATTATTCCACCTAAATAGTGCCTCAAGGTAGTATCTCATACTGCAAAATTCAGTTTATTCATAATTTGTTCAAAAGGGGAACAGAAGGACACTACAACCACTACAACCTCGCCCCAAGCACCTTCTATCCAACAGAAGCAGGTCGTCAAGGTTGCAACAAAGTGTAAATATTCCTTGTGCACACCGTCCCCTCATGTATCTCTACTTGTTGAACAACCTCAGCCTCAAAAGGTTTGTGATAGACTTCCACAAATTGAGCAGTGCGATGTCTCCAATAAGGCAAGCAACTCACCAAGATGTAGATAGTAAATGCTTTACCTTCTCCCCCGAGAACTCAATGCAATGGATACCATTGCTTCCTAAGGAGGGAGGATTGATCCAGGTAGATATTGGTGGCCACCCACCTTTTCCAACTGGCTTAAAATAGTTTTCTGGCAATTTACTATTTTTAGCAGTTTTAAACTCCGGGGCCATTTTGAGGGCCTAAATGAAGTTTTTTCAGGATTGATCTTCTCAATGATATTCGAAGGCATGATTGAGCCCCCAAAATGAATCTCCTCGATGATACCTTTCCAACGTGCTATCATATGCCTAAAACGAAGATCGTATGCAAAAGTTATGACCCCGAGAAGTTGATGTACTAATTTACCCAAACAGGGTCCACATGACTTTTGGTGTTTCATCTCCTAGGGTTAGGTTTTTGGATGTCTACTGTTTTTGGCATTCTAGTTTATTGTAAAAATACCTTCATAGCCTCATTGTAATCATGTTCTTGCGAATGCGAGTAGTCGTCCATTCTCTTCTCAGAGATAAGCTGCCACCATTCTAGCAAGTCCTTCACTCTGTATTTTTACAGTCTCTGTACATTTATTTCATTAATAGAAATCATGTATTACTGTATATCTATGTTTATGGTTGCATCTCTGATACATTTATGTTATATTATTGGATATCTGTGATATCTCTGTAAATTTCTGTATCTCTGCTCTCATTTCATGCCGATAATAATATGGATCATAGAGGTAGTCAGGTTGGCCTATTGGAATGGATCTCCTTTTGATGGGTGTGTAGCTATTCTCCAACTAGGTCTTGACTCTTGGGTAATGATTCATTAGGGGAATTGCCTTAGTTACTAGAGAATATTCATTCATTCCCTCTCACATCAAGTAAATAATTCAAGGCCATGTTTCATGAGATGGGAGTGATTGGGGTGGATAAGAAATGTTTTAGATCTAGTGTTGGAGTGACTTATGTGGATCAATCATCTCCTTCTACTTGGAAACAATTTTTCTTATGTGGTTGATCTCTTAAGGTTCAAAATATTCTGGAAATACAGTTCATTATCTTAAAATAAAATTAGATCCTTCCATATTAACATCTTCCTCTCTACCAAGATCAAAAACTAGAAGTTCAAATCATCGTGAGTGAAGATAATTTTAATTTTTGAGGAATTTATGTCATAACCCTACCCTTAGCAATATGAGATTGTTGTTTCTCATATTTGTTTTGATCGTAGTTATAAGATCTTGATCATTACGACATTCCTTTTGATGCCCTATGGCGACAAGATGCCATAGGATATGGCTTGGTTGTAAAATGGTGTATATCAACATTTATTATTATAATTTGGGAGACATTTGAGCGATTTGTAAGATATTTTGAGTGGTTTTTCTGAATTAATGAAAAAACACAACTTTTTTCTTAGAAAAATAAATAAATAAATCAAATCAATTTATAAATCAAATCAATAAAATAGTGTGAACCACAATTCAATCATGATTTTTTAATATGGACAACAATTTCCCGTTGCTCCTGCTATATATATGTTTGTTAATCGTTCCCCTGTTACAGAGTCCCATCAAGTTTCACTTCCAGTTGATTCTGAGCAGAGTCTGTTAAATTTTGTTTCCTCTCCGTCGATGTCCTTGCCAGAAGTAAATGTTGTTATTTTGGGTTGTAGGGAATCAGAAGATAGTGATTCGTCCCTGTCTGATGTACTAAACTCTCTTCTTCCTTTCATACATGACCAATAGTCATCTATTCCATTACTTGTTTATCTGGGCAAAGAAGTCTTTGAAGACTCTAATGGTGGGGATAAAACTGATACTAATGTCTCTCACATTGAAGGCTCTAGGAAGGCATTTGCATGGTCAAGATGTTTAGGTATAGAACATTCTCCTATCAAAACCCAGATCTCTCACAAAAAACTGGCAAGTGGGGCTGGTCCTTCCTATGAATCTGATTTTTCCGCTAATGATAGTGGGGCACTTAGAGAAATGAAGGCCCTAGAAAGGGAAAAATAATGATTATATTGTCCTTAAATATCAAAGGGGTAGGGGGCACCCTTAAAGCCACCTCGTTTTGCCATTTATTGGATAGAGTTCGATCTTAGATCATCTTTTTACAAGAGACCCTTGTTAATGAACATAAAGCGAGGGATTTTGTGAATATCTTTCGCCCTTCTTGGGTTTCTTGTGCTGTAAATTCCTTTGGTACATCGGTGGTTTGTTAGTCACCTGGGATCTAATTATTTTTTATTTAAAACTATTTCTTTCTTGTGGTGGTATTCTTTTGTCCGACAAAGTCATTTCAACTCAGAAACAACTCTCCTTTCTTAATGTTTATGGGTCATGCACGAACATACGTGCTTTCTAGGATAAATTGGCCGACAATGGTATATTGTCTCTTGATAATTTGATCCTTTCCAGTGATCTTAATATTACACTGTCATTAGATGAAGTATGGGAAGGTTCTAATTCTTCTGGTTCATTAATATATTACTACAAGTTATTGTTGCTCTCAAAAAATCTTGTGGATTTATGCCCAGACAAGGTGGCTCCAACTTGGAGAAATGTGTGTCATGGGACTCAAGCTATTGCTAAATGATTGTACAAATGCATTATCTTTGAAGGTTTTCTATTTGTTAGCGGTCTTTATCACTCTAGGTGGACTATCCTTTCATATCGGATCATGCTTCAATCATTTTACAGTTGTAAACTTCTTCGTTGTATAGAGCCTTTCCTTTTAAACTAAATCCACTTTGGGTACTGGAGGAAGATTATAAAGTTTTAGTTTATCAGGTATGGAGGGATCCAAAATACAATACTAAATCAGGATGCCATCACATACTAGTTTGGAAATTAAAAGATTTAAAAAGAAAGACAAAAGAATAGGCAAAACAGAGAGAAGGAAATATCCAAAAACTTATGGTATCATTAGAGTCACAGATTAAAGATTTTTTTTTAAATTTTGTGGATGATTACTCACAATTGGATCAAGAAATCCTTCTTGGAAATTTGGAGCTAGAAAGGAACAAGCTGCTTAAAATAAATGAAGAAAAACGGCGATAGCGGAGTAGAGCGATATGGATCAATAATGGTGATCGTAATACAAAATATTTTCATCATTTTTCTAATCGCAGACGTATTCACAAACATATCTTGGAAATCAATGACGATGAAGGCAATAGTTACTCAAATAAGAATGAAATCAAGGAAGTGACCGCTCAGTATTTCAAAAATTTCTACAAAGTGCGATCTGATACCTTTACAAATGAACAAGTTCAAGTAACTGGCCTTTTGTCCAGGATGGTAGCTGATGAGGAAGAAAGTACTTTATTTCAACCGGTTACTATTGATGAAATTAAATATGTCCTAGCCATGTTCAAAAGAGATAAGAGCCCTAGCCTTGATGGCTGGACTGTGGAATTTTTACAACCTTTATTGATTTGGTCGATGAAGATATTGTGCAAATGATTGAGGAATCTAGGAAATTGGGGTCTGTAACAGGAAGTTTAAATTCCACATTTCTGGCATTAATTCCTAAAGAAAACAAACTTTCAAGTTTTAGGGATTATAGGCCTATTTCCTTATGCAATCTATGTTATACGTTGATTTCCAAAGTTATCGCAAATCGGATAAAGCATATTCTATATAGTAATCTCTTGGAGGAACAACTCATATTTTTAAAAGGGAGAAGGATACATGATGCTATCAGTACAACACATGAATGCCTCCATAACATTACTAAAAAAAAATCAAAATCCTTAGTTCTCAAACTTGATTTAAGAAAAGCTTATGATTGCATAGATTGGGATCTTCTCTGAATGATTTTAATTCAAGTTGGTTTTGGCATTCAAATGACTAAGTGGATTATGAGTTGTGTAACATCTCTTACTTATGTAGTGTTAATCAACGGTGAGACCACAAATTTCTTCCAGAGTGGTCGTGGATTGCATCAGGGTTGTCCACTTTCCCCATTATTATTCATATTGATAATGGAAGGACTCAGTCTGCTATTAAAAAAGAGCAAAGAGGAGAAAAATATTATTGGTATCAAAGTCTTAAGGTTGATAAATATACTCCATTTATTCTTTGTGGATGATGTTTTGATTTTGACAAAGGCCAATCTACAAGAGTGGCAAGAGATAGAAAAACTCATTGTATTATTTTGCAAAACTATTGGTCTTCAAGTTAATGTGGAAAAAACTACTTTGCACTTTGAAGGACTATCTGACTCGGATCTTACCCCATTCAGATCCTTTCTTCCATACACATTTTCAGCATTGAACTTGGGTTTTAAGTATTTAGGTTACTTTTTAAAGACTAGTGCTCAACGGGCATCGAATTGGAGTTGGCTAGTAATCAAAATGGGTAAAACGATTGGTCACTGGTGCAATAAGTGGTTATCCTTGGGTGGCCATTACATCCTTCTCAAAATTGTCCTGGAAAGGCAACCAATTTATTGGATGTCTTTGGAGCTTATTCTGCGTTCTATTATTAATTAGATCTATAAGTTAATGTTTAATTTCCTATGGAAGGGGAATAGTGACTCCAAACACTATCACCTATGCAGATGAGATTTTTTATCCCGTTCGAAGTCATGTGGTAGCTGGGGTTTTCACAACTTATTACATTTTAATTCAACACTGAATGCAAACACTCTCTGGCTTGTTCTTACTCGAGATGGCATCTGACATAAAATCATTAAGGATAAATATCTTCAACATACAACCATTGTGAATTGGCTTAGATCATATTCTTTCAAATAGAACTATGCCTCAAGGATATGGAATAATATGTTAAAATATGTCCATCTTATCACTCACTAGCTCAGTTGGCTCTCGGGTTATGGTCACCTTATTTATTTGGGTAGAGATCATATCCTGGGTTTGAGGGACAAACCCCTCGTTTCTTGGGATCTTATCGATCATCTCTGGAAAGGAAAGATTAATGTCCTAGCACAAGCAAAGACAACTCACATTTCTGTTGATTATTATGGGAATTGGTTCGAAATCAAAGATTTGGGTTTGAGTGGTAATTTAGCAGAAGAATGGGATATTTTTCATAAATTTCTCATAGGAGTTGGTGTATTTATCAGGTACGCTCCAGATCAATTAGTGTGGACAAGAGGTAACTCTTCAGGCATTTTATCAGTTTAAAATGCTTATTTGGCTCTTTACTCAATTTTTGTTTTTCAGTTTATGGATTGGAGGCATACAATTTGGAAATGAGATATTCAATTAAATAACAAGCTCTTCATTTGGTTGGCATTGGAACAAAAAATATTAACTTGGGATATCTTATAGAAAAAAGGATGGGAAGGCCCTAGCCTGTGTGTTTTGTGAAAAAAAAATAGAAAGGATATCACTCATCTTTTTATTGACTGTCTATTCAATAAAAAGATCTAGGAAAGATTCAAGTACACTCAAAAATTTAAGAGGAACTGGGAAGGTAAGACTTTTTCTGACCGCTTTAATAATTGGATGAAAGATAAATCCGTGTATCCTTTTCTTGCAACTATTATCTGTTGGTTTATATGGAATGAAAGGAATAGAGCAAATTTCAACAACTTGGCCCCCTTTGTCCACTCTGTGATCATTAAAATGTTGGGACTTTATAAGCATAATCCCTCGACTCAAATTCTTGCTCCTACAATAGAATGTAGGGTCTTGCTCTCTGTTGGATTTTCTTTAGCCTTTTTCAATGGGGAAGCCCAGAGTAGTAAAAAATGTTGTGGGGCAAGGGGAGTTATAAAAACATTTCATTCACTTGTTTATAGATGGTATCTAAATGGTGGTGAGGGAACCAATACAAAGGCGAAGCTCTTGGGTATTTGGGTGACCCTTACCTTAGCTACTCATCTCTCTCTCTCAAAGATCCAAGCATTTGGTGATTCAATAATGATTATAGATTGGCTAAATGACAAAGGTTAGCTAAATTCATGCACTATAGAAGGTTGTAAAATTAGAACAAGAAGCCTCATAACGAATTTTCAGGATATCAACTTTCACCACATATACAAAGATTTTAACAAAGAGGCAGATCAACTATGCAAAGTAGCTCTTCATGAGCCTGAAGGTAAGATATCCTTTTATCTTTAGGAACCTGGAGGAGTAGGTCCCATGAAAAATTTGTCCACGTTCTAATGGTTCTGTCATTTTTTAGCGAGATAGTTTTTATTTTTTGTTCCAATGCTCTAGAAGAATTAGCCAATAACCTGCTAAAGGTTGTGATTTTGTGTTGTGGTATTTTGATGATGATATATCAATGATAAGACTGATTGTAAGCAAACACTATTTTGACTGTCCTTTGATTCAAGATTATTATCAGTCATATTGACTGGGCTTATGGACTTGAATGACATTATGTAAAAACAATTATATCTGAATATAATTTTGAGCTAATTTTCATTTGGAAAAAAAACAACTCAATTCTAATTTCTCATTGATAAAATGAAAATGTACAATGAGATTAAAACAAGAAAATTAACACCACATCCATATTTATCTATCATCAACAATCGACTCGTTTACAATATTAGAGTAGTATACACAATCATTCATTTCTCCTTTGTTCATGTTAGACACACAAATTTAGAGATAAGTGTGAGATCCATATTATTCATTCATATGATACACATATAAGTACATTGATGTGACCTTTGGATTTGTATTCCAAGAGGTCGATTGGACTCCCTATAATGTTTTCTATCACTCCTGACTTCTCATGTTCCCTCATAAGTAAATAATACAAAATATTGTAACCCTAGATGGATTAGGTTTCCAACATTCCCCCCCTTAATCCGAAGGGGTGTATGTAAATCCAAGAAGAGAGATGAAATCTAGAAGTGAACAACTGCAATATGGAGGTGGCTAACTGCGAATGGTTGAATATGCTCTATGAATTTGGTGGTTTTGGGATGACCACAAACCAAAAGGCTAGTATAAGTTGATGTATTCTTCTAAATGGTGGTGGTGGTTTAAGGAAGAGCACAAACCAATCTGGTGGTTTACGGATGACCACAAACTCTAGAACTTGGCTCTAGGGATCAATGGTTCCTTGAACATTTCCTAATTTAGATAGAATATAGAAGAAGATGTCTTCTGCTAAATGGAAGTGTTCTCTAATGATGGTTTAAAGATGACAATAAATTGTTCTATAGTAGACGTTGAATGTCTTCTACCAAGTGGAGGTTTAAGGAAAACCACAAACTGTTGTCTAGCAGAATTTTTAAGTCTTCTAGTAAGTTGTGGTTTAAGAAAAACCACAAACCAATATGGTGGTTTTGGATGATTACAAACCAAATCAAGCTTACTTGTCACTCTCTCTTGTTACTGTTCGATTGATAAGTCTTCAAAACTTGAATCCTGATTGTCAATCGCTGATGTTGTTCCCCACTCTTAAGAAC
>ML813938.1:136361-156316 GCA_009831015.1 Picea engelmannii
GTTCAAGTACAAGATGATTCAAAATGAAAATGTCTCCTTGGTATATATAGGAGACTAGGAGGTATAATTACAAATAATGGCCTAAAGCCAACATAATTAAAATAACATTACTAATATAAATTACAACTAATGGCCTAAAGCCGGCATAAATAAAATAGCATTACTAATCTAATATGCCCCAATTAAGGGGTAATGAGCCAACATTAGGGCTTAACAGCAGTGGACATTGTGACTTACGTCAAGAGACCCAAAGGAGCGAAAGAAACTCGAAGGATTCGCTCAGTGTTGAGGTTCGACGGATTAAAGTGCATGCAAAAGATAAAGTGTCGTGTTCAAGGGTGACTCTAAGAATTACTTTGTAATGTTCTCAAGAGACTGCTTTGCTTGCTTCTTTCAAATTTTTCCCCATCCAGATAGACGAGCACCTCTTTTTAATTTAACGAGCTCGAGGAGGGTAACACATGCTCGATATAACTCACCTTCGGTAAGTTCCTCTTCGTTTGTTTAATGAACCGGAAGAAGTAAGGGTTCGGTCCCGCATGGGCCTGTCGATGTGTGTTTTAGCGAGTCCAAAGACAGAAAACTCGAAGGTTTTTCATGATTATAGAGTCTGGAAAAACACTTAAAAGAGAACTCTCTCAATTCCTTTTTCGTACAGTTAGTCTCACGAGGACGAAAAAGAGATAAACTACCACTCGAAAGCCTCCCTTTTGAACCTTTTAACGAGTGTGAAAGGAAGCAAGATCACTCGACGATCTTTTCATATTTAGAGAGTTTGAAAAGAGTTTAAAGATGACTCCAGGGGGTTCCTTTTTCGTGTATCCATACGGGTCCGAAAAAGAGATAAAAGTCTACTCGGTGCGTTCTTATATTCTTGAGCTTGAGAACAAACTAAGACTATGCTCGTGGAGGTGACAAGGTAAACAAACGATCAGAACTGCTTGGAAACCTGTAGTGTCAAAACTGCAATCCAGAGGTTTAGTAAAGCCATTATATTGTTAAAGAAACCCACAAATGACTATACCTTATAAAAAATGGAAATTTATAAATAGTAATACAATAAAAATTTTCATTTACCATTTCATTTTGCATAAGGATTTGTAGCAGTGGAGATTCTCACTTTGGAGGTGGATCTTGTTTTGCTTGATACCGGAGCTACGATTGACTGTTTCTCTCGCTGTTTGGACCAGGTAGATATTCATCTCCCCTTCTTTCAATTACATGGTTCAATATTTGTTTCCATAGCAACATTTAAATTAAAAAACAAAGCCCTAGGTCGCTCCAAAAAAGATCAAATCGACCTATATTGAAAATGATGGGACGTTTTTAGAGGGTGATAGATTAGATGCCAACACCTTAATACTTAAGTAGATGGGTCATTTTTGTTAAGGAATCCATAAAAAACTCAAAAAATATTCCCATGCAGCCATTATGAAAATCATTTTAATTTAAAATGTTTTATTGTTGCGTGAGGATTATTGAGTTGTAAAAAGAGGGCATGATGATTATAAAAGAGGGTGTGGTCCTTTTTGAATAGTATGGGCAATAGATTTCAAGTTTTTGAATTGCTTAAGAAATTGCCGAAAAAATGAATAATGAAATTCTTTGTTTTTTTTTGTTTGTAGGTGATTTCGACAATGACCATGATCGAGTGGAAGGAACGGGAGCATGAGCTCGATGATTTGGCCACTTTGCGGAGTCCTCGTATGCGGGCCACATTGAGAGATTGTGGCCTTCTAAAATTCTTCAAGTTGCAGAAGATGAAGAAAGAAATCCTTCTTCTTGAGTACATAATCTGCTTATGGGATGTCGCGGAGAAAGGGTTTGGATCAGAACACAGCTTCTAACCATCGAGTTGGAAGATGTATATTTCTTGACTGGCCTCTCAAAAAGAGGGGTTCCTATATCTTTTTCTGGACAGAGGTTGCTTCCTGAGCAAGTGGGTGTGTATCTGGCACGTCATTGTGTCCCAGGAGCAAGACTGGTGGGGGGTAGAATCCCTATCAAGGATATTAGATATTTACCCCTTCGATCCATATTTTTTTCCATCACGAGCATGATGGGAAGCACTAGCGCACATCTAGTGTCGAGATCACAGGTAGCTTATGGCGTACAGTGTTTGGAGCCAACACTGTTTAACTGGAGCGTAGGGTTTCTTTGGAATGTGAAGAAACATGTTTCGTGGTGTAGGATGGGGCAGAAACAGTTTGGATATGGTTCGTTCTTGGTCTCATTCTTCTTAGAGTGCATCCCCCAGATGCAACCTCAGATTTCATTGGTGGTACGACCAGTGGAAGAACCATGGATGGAATGGTGGACTAGTCTTTCTCCGAGACTAGTGGCAGAGTCAGAGTTCCGTTTCACCGGTGACTTCTTTGCTTGGCTAAGACGTCAGTATCTCTGGATAGAAGACTTCCCATATGCCGATGTGGACTTTCACAGGAGTATGGATTTGATTCTACCAGTGGGGTAAGATTGGGATGCGTCAGGTGAGAGACTAAGCAACACCTTATCTATTTTTTGTTTTAAGTTTTTTAATGTATATATATTTTGTTTTGGGTACGTGGAAGAGTTTTTAATGGATGTATTGTTTTTAACATGCAGACAAGGGAGCAGTGTGCCTGAATGATATACCAGTACTGGGATGTTGCGGGGGTGCTCCAGTTGCAGTGGATCTAGGGGCACCAGTGATAGGTCTTCGGAAGGTTGAAAGAAACCTTCAAGGCCTCACGATGGGCATTCCTCCTCTACAAAGGAGAGAAGTGCCTTTACATCTACAGAGACACACTGTGGGGGTGCCAGAGAATGTTAATTCTCTGCTGAGACGTGTAGTGCACACAGTGATATGTTACTCTGAGCATAATGCAGTGCAGAGAGATTAGAGTCTCTCTAGTGATTATATATTTTGTATGACTTGTCAGACGATGTTGTATGGGTGTAAAGACCCAAAATTTTGCTCTTCTAAATACTTTTTTGATGTAATCAAAACATTTTCAGTCACTCTATGTATATATATATACAGTTCCGAGTTTTTATAGTGCCAAAAAAATTGTACATGATGATGCTTTTTAATGTGATGTGTTTTAATTTACATGTGATGTACAATCTATTTTCTTTCATAAAACCTTATCTATGGGCGAGATACCGATCCATGATATAATTAGCTAACGAATCCGAAACATTGTTGAGTTCTCTTGGAATATGTTTGTATTCGATGTAATCAAACATTCGTTCCAGACAACAAACTTGTAGGTGGAGACATAGAAGGATAGGATTACGAATAGCATAGATACGGTCGAGTTGATAGACCACGAGTTGGGAATCTAGGTTGACGATGATACGAGAGATAACTAGGGAGGAGGCTTGGGTCAAAAGTCCGATGACAACATGATATTCTACCATGTTCTTAGTTGTTGGTCCTAAGCAAATACCTCCTGAACTCACCACCTCGTCAAATTGGTAAATGAACCATGTTGCCGAAGCAATGTTACGGGTGTGTCGACTAGTGCCATATGTAAACCCGACAAAGATAGGAAAGGAAGACGTCATCTGCACATGAAATCAAGCACATGAAAGAAATAGACACACCAAACTAGAATACAATAATGTACAAAGTACACCTGCTAGGTGATCTAGGCATAGTACTTCTTAAGGTAAAGCCCATTTTGAGGCTCTCCCAGGGAATTTCCATCATAATCGACTAACTCGTAGGTGCCTCTGTGTAGAACATGCTTCAGAATGTAAGGGCCATGCCACAGAGGTTCTAACTTACTTGTCCCTAGTTTTTCATGAGCTTGGTCATAAATGAGGACTAAGTCTCATTCTACAAAAGTCCGAGGATGGACGGATTTGTCGTATTGATTTTTTATCCATTTCTGATGTGCCTCGTTAATGAGAGCGGCATCACGACGTGTTTCATCTAGTTTGGTCAGATATAAGAAACGTTCTTCTTTGGCAGAAGTATGGGGTAGGAGTTCTACTTTAATTTTCAGAGATAGAATCTCACACTCGATTGGTAAAACGGCTTCAATTCCATACACTAACATGGAAAGGAGTGAACCCAGTCATGGTTTTCACGGAAGTACGGTAAGCCCAAAGAGGGGAGAAAAGTTGTAGATGCCAGGATGTCTTATTTTCCCCTACCATGCATTGAATCATGGTTTTGAGGACCTTGTTGATAGCTTCAACTTGTCCATTGGCCTGAGGATAGTACGGGGATGAGTTTTCATGGCGAAAACCCAACTTGACATTCAATTCACTCATCATCTGGTTCTTAAAGTGTGCACCGTGATCAGTGACAATGGAGCATGGTACACAAAAATGAGTTATGATGTGGTTAAAAACAAACAGAGCTATAGTACGACCATCGTTCAGAAAGGTAGGCATAGCCTCAACCCATTTTGTAAAGTAGTCGACGACGACAATTATATAACCGTGCCCCCTGGCTGAGGTAGGCTTACATTGCATAAAATCGATACCCCATTTGGTGAAGGGGCCGATGGAGATAATGGGGTACAACGTAGTAGGGTGGGTGCATGCCTTGTTATTAAAAACTTGGCAGGGTGGTCATTTTTTGACTGCCTCAATACAATCTTTGAAAATCGAGGGCCAAAAATAGTCGGCACGTATAATTTTTTGGGCTGTGGCCATCCCAGAAAGGTGACTGTTGCATGCTCCAAGGTGACAGTCATTCAGAATGCATTCAGCCTCTGCATGAGTCATACATCGTCGAAGGATAGTGTTAATACCACGACGATATAAGGTGTTGCCGACGATAAGATAACGACGAGAATGGTGGCGAATACGTCGACGCTCTTCATGGGAAGTGTTAGGATGAAAGCGTTGGGTTTGGAGGTAAAGGAGGATGTCTCCATACCAAGGATCAGAGGTGCTGATGAGGAAAAGAGTTTCGTCAGGGACAGAATCTCTAGGTTTGATATCTTCATCAGCATGGGGGAGATCACAGATAAGCTCCGCAAACCAGGTACTTTTTGGCTTTGGACTTCGCAAATTCAAGATTGAATTCCTGAAGGATGATGATCCATTTAGAGTATTTTCCCCCAAGCACCTGACGTGTCAAGACATGGTACATGGGGTTTGAGTCCGCAATCACAGTGGTGGTGCGTAGTAGGATGTAATGGAGAAATCTATGGACAACGATGATGGCTTCCAGAGCCAATTTTTCTACATGTGAATATCGGAGTTCAGGTCTAGATAGACTCTTTCTCAGGTAATAGATCACATGTTCCTCACCATTGGGGTCCTCCTGAACTAACACCATTGCAATAGTGGAAGTGGAGGTGGCTAAGTAAAGGATATAGTCCTTTGTATACTTTGGAGGGTGCAACAAAGGTGCATGGGTCAAGGCATGCTTGAGAGCGTCAAACGACCGTTGAGCGATATCGTCCCAGATGAAAGGGGTGTTTTTCTATAACAATCGCATGAATCCTTTAGTTATCTCAGCGTAATTACAAATGAAACGACGAAGGAAGTTTTCTTTTCCTTGCAAACTCTGGAGTTGGGTCAAATTAGTAGGTGGGGGTAAGGCCAGAATAACCTTAATCTTTAATGGATCCACCCAAATCCCGTCTTTGGAGACAACAAAACCAAGGAGTTGCCTGGATATGACAACAAAAATACACTTATGTGGGTTCAAGCGGATATGGTAAAATCGACATCGAAGAAAAATAGCCTGTAAGTGATCAACGTGATCTGATCGATTGGATGAGTGGGCAGGTAAGTCGTCGAGGTAAGGTTCTGAAATATGCTTGATATCGTAGAAAGCATACAACATGGCCTACTGGAAAGTAGCACCAGCATTTTTGAGACCAAAAGGTAGCTTTCGATAGGCGAAAGTTCCCCATGAGCAGATAAAGGCGGTCTTATGTTGATCATCAGGTAAAATTTCAATTTGGTTATACCCGAAAAAACCATCCATGAAGGAGAAGATTATGCTCCCAACACAATTATCAATGATCTGGTTGATGAAGGGTGTAGGGTAGTTGTCCTTTGGACAAGCCTTATTGAGATCCCGATAGTCAACATAGACACGGATGGTCCCTTGTTTTTTGGCAACCGGAACAAGGTTGGAGACCCATTCTGTCAAAGGGACGGGATAGATAAAGCCATATTTTAAAAGTTTCTCAACTTCTACCTTTATAGCTGCGATTTTCTTGGGATGAACCAGGCGGAGTTTCTGTCAAACAGGTTTCGTGCCTAGGTAAGTCTTAATTTCATGCACGACGATCGACGGGTTGATCCCTGGCATTTCCTCGTAGCTCCAAGCGAAGACATCGCAGAATTATTTAAACAGAGTGGTGTAAGATACCACTTCTTCAGGTGTGCAATTAGCACCAAGGTTAATATTTTCCACAATGCCTTCTTTGATCAAAATATCAATAACGATCATAGTAGAGATATTACCCATATTCCCCTCAGAAAGAGTATCTTGTGTGAGGATGGGAGATTGTGGAGAATGGGTAACATCAGGAGGAAAGATAGAGTGTATGTCTTTGTGAATTTCTTCCAGAGGTGGAAGAAAAGAGGATTGATGATGGTTATCATCCCAAGGTACATCGTCAATACTAAGCATCTCCATTATAGATTCGTCAGAAAGGAAAATTTGGGAAATGTAATCGATTGTAGACGATAGGGAATCCAACCATGATGGCATCGAGTAGGCATCAGGTGCCAATAAATGTGGGTTTTCCAAAGAGGGAGAGGCAGATTGAATAGCAACGTATGCGGCATTGGCTGGGCTAAGTGGCATGGTGTCACCTAGCACATCGAATTCCATAGGACTAGGTACAATCCAAGGGTCAGATGATTCCAAAGATTGATAAGCCATAGTCGAAATCATATTGAAAATGGCAATATGATGTGTGGTGGGTGGAAGTGGTGTAGGGAAGCTACCCATGAGGCTAGAATCTTTTAATAAGCCAACACCAATTCTTTCATACGTAACTGGGTGGTCTCCCAAAAAAGGAATATTGTTGGTGATAGGGGCATGAGCGTCGGGTGTACAAAAATCTAGTTGATCGATAGTGACAATTTTTCCTTGATGGGGGAATTGTACAGATCGAAACACCGATGAAGCGACAATATTCATAGCGTAGAACAAACTTCTTCCTAGTAGTAGGTTGTAATCGAGGGGGGCGTCGACCACCTCGACATCAACAGTAACATTTTTTCCGCCCAACTGAACGACTAAGGATTGTAAAAGTCTGTGAGGATGAATACCTCGCCCATCGAAAGCACGTAACATCGTAGGGGATTTGTTAAGGGCAGGTGATTTTAAGCCTTTCCAACAAGCCAAAGACATGACACAAGTAGAGGCTCCCTCATCCAATATAGTTCAGTGGATTTGTTGATTGTGAACAACAACATCGATTTGAAAATCTAGTTGGTGGGAGAGTCGAGGTTGATGATCATCCAGATTAAACATGAGGCTATTAGATGACTCAGGATCGAAAGCACCGATGGCAGCCAAGAGCATTCTACGTTGACTGGGACAATGTTGTAGAATTTCCAAAACAGACATAGCACATGGTGCTTGAGCCAAATCTTCAACAATGTTGTAGTTTTGGGCAGCCCACGAACTAGGATTAAAGGTAGATTTCTGGATGGTGCTCTTAGGAGGGCATAGTATGGATTCAAATGAAGGTTTCTCGATCTGGAGCAGTCCGGACAGAGGGCTAGCAGACGGAGGACTAATGGAAGATGGTAATGGGTCCGGTAATGAACCATTAGTAGTCTTCGGCTTATCAGGTTTAATCGGTGTGTCATATGTCGTAGTGCGAGTGGTCAGATTAATCTCGTTAAACATGTAAATGTGGGCACTTTTTGAGGCCTCATCATGGGGTTGGTTGGAACTGCCCCCTGGAGTGGGGGTTTGAGCAACCAAAGATTGTTGCTGTGGAAATGGCTGAGTAAGCACAGCGAGTTGTGAATTTCCCTTAAAAATCTTGGCCACTTCATCACGATGTGGATAGTCTCGAGTGTAGTGATCATTGCCACAAATGAGACATGGGAATTTCGATTTCTATTGTGGTTGTTTTCCGGTAGCAGGGGTTTGAGGTTGATTTTTTGGTTGTTCATTGTTGTTGTTTTTCTTGGGTTTATTTCTTGCTTTCTTCTTGCCCCCAGGTTGTTGTGAAGGGATCAATTGGACCATATTCACCTCAGAGACATGAGTTTGAGGGGAGGTAGAAGAGGGTGCAGTCGAACTGGGAGTAGATGTCGAAATAGACCGCTGGGTTGTTCCAGTCAACTGGGAAGTAGATTGGGTTTTGACGGAGCCAATAACTTCATCCGCGTGCGAGGTAGATGATGGTTTGGATGGATCATTAGTGGCACAAGTAGCATTTGGTATCAACTCATACAGAGTACTAGATTGTGAATAAACCAAATCTAAGTATTGAGCTCGAGCAATAGCTTCTTCCTCGGTGACTACACCACCCATGGCAACATCACGAGCGATCTGGGGTAACAATGATTTAGTGAACCATTCCGCTAATAATTGGTCAGGAATGACCTCTTTGATTAGCCTTCATCGTTGTCTCCATTCATGAATATGATGAGAGATATGTACAGAGGTTGTCTGACGAAGGGAGGTCAATAGTTCGGTACTCGTCTCGTATCGAATGGGTAGTTGGAAGTGTGTGAGGAAGGACATGGCGAGAGAGTTGAAATCATGAAAAGAAGCACGTGGTAGTTCAATATACCATTTTGCTGTGGAACCCGTAAGCATTCATTGGAAAAGATGCAAATGTATAGAATCATCCATGAGGGAGTTGGATGAACACCATAGATGGAAAGTCATCACATGGTTGTTTGGGTCTTCTCCGGACTTTCCATCGAATTTTGGAATATCAGAAGGAAGTTTAGCTGGAATAGCTGTCCAAACTGGAGAATGAAAAATAGGATCATTCGTTAACCGAGACAAGTCTAGAAGGTCCAGAGTCACTAGGAAAGGCAGTTGTCGATTAACCTGTAGGTAATATTGGTGTGGCATAGGAACACCAGTAGGACCATACATCAGGTTAGACGTATAATTGTAACTAGTGGGCTCTCTTGTATAAGGTTGGTGTTGACCAGGGTACACAGGATTTGAGGTGTTTTGAGAAACATGTGCGAGCAGAGGATAACCGGATGGGTTTTGAGGATTATAAGATATATTTGGAATTTTTCCATAAGGAGGATATAGATGAGTCCCTTGAGGGGGAAGAGGTTGTTGTGGATATTGAGGATTGTGTCCCCCCGAGAACTGTGGGTTTCTTGGAAAAGGGATATTCCACGGATTGGGTGTGGCAGACACATTTTGTCCATATGGTTGATGGTAGGCTCTGGATTGAGGCTTCCCCCCAGCATGAGGGTGCCCTCCAAATGGAATTTGTCCTCTGGTGGGAGGATGCCCCCCAACTTGAGGTAGAGTTCCCAGAATTTGGGAACCAGACGTAGATGACTGACCGGTGCTGCTTAATGGATTAAAGCCACCAAGACCAGTCCCTCCAGGTTGTTGTATAGGTATAGAACTTCCAGGCATAACTTGGGTAGTAGTGACAGCGAAAGAATTTAGTGCTCTATACCCAAAAGGGAGTGATGATGAAGGTCTATGTGTTATTGGTGTGCCAATTGCAGCTTGGCTAACCACTGCATTACCGACGGGAATAGTCGGTACGTGAGGGACCATTGTAGAATGGTCTGTCTAGAGAAAAAAAGTGGACCTTGGGCCAACGAATGATGTGTTCGGACCGACAGACGGTGTGGCTGAAAAAACGGTAGTACCGATAAAATGGTTTAAAGGTACGATGTAGGCGATAGGCGCGTCGGCACCTATCCCTATTCCATAAAGATCCCACACCATGCGCGATGGACTTCGAACAATGTCTACGGTCCAAAAGGGGTCATTGACTAAAGGGTTTGAATGAGGCCCAGTTGGAATGTCAAATGGATTGATGACGACAAATTCACCAGTTGAATTCAGTTGGAGAACACGTCTCTCATATCCCTTCGGAATGCAGAAAGCCTCCAGAGACTCTGAAACAATTTGAAAATTCTCTAAAGAGGTGGGAACTTCTTCTTGGGAGGTTATAGTGTCATGGACCTCACTCTGTTGAGGATATTTTCTTCCATAGAATGAGGGGGTAAAGGGGTATTCTCTTCCATATTTTTTGTAGGAAGTCCCTGTAGCCTCCGCGAATGGCGTGGAGGGTCAATGTTGGCGAAAAAGATTCGGCGAAAAAAATCTATGGCCAACTACCAAAAAGAAAGAAGCATACGCTAATAGAATCTAGGAATCACAACCAAGAAAATAGGACCTTTTCTCGATGACCGTACTATTTGGGGATGAAATCCAACGTCGCGTGATCAAGTCAAGAAGGGGCGGGTATATGGTGGAACAGTTACAATGGTGACCTTCTTAACGAACTTACGCCTTGGTGCAAGCTTCCATGCAGTAATTGTGGATTTACCCTCCAAGGAGCCCGAGTGAGTTTGACCAATGTCTGCTCCAGGTACAGTGAGACTTCCCTTCACTTTCACCTTGTGTAAGACCCTAAATATTATGGCCACTAAGGTTACCAATTCGCAGTCAGCCCCTGGGCGGGTACAGTCGACAGCCCAGTCCAAACGTACGGGCAAGGTATCTAGCCCGAAATTAACTTGAAAGGCTTCCAGTCAACATTGTGGGTATACCTTTAAGCGATCTCCATAATATGATCTGACCACTACAATCAATCAAACCTCAGAGGGATAATCTCCGTAGCTTTCCTGAGTGCGACCTCGTGCATAACCCCTGTGTGAGAGGGGGATCCCAGGTAGAATTATATGACAATTGGATTTGACTCTCCCTACCTCAGGATGCTAATGTTTGTTTTGGAAAATTTGGAGAGTTATGCTCACAGCCTAATCCAAATTACTAATCCTAGTCTACTGTTGGTGGAGGATCCTAGAAAAGAAAATGTTCTAGATAGTTTTTTAATTAGCGTTCATTTTATAGCTGGTCTTTACTCAAAAGGGGTGCATGAAAGTGAAACGGATGTAATGATGACTCAATCCCCAAAGAATGCATCAAAGATGATAAGCAGTCATTTCTTTTCGATGAATATCTATTTAAGGGAGAGAGAGAGTTCTTTTCACTAACAAGCACTAATAAGGAATGTCCTCAAACAAAAATTTTTCAATCAAATCCAATGTGGTGCTAAAACTTTCTAGAAATGTCTTTTAATATGCAAATCAATCATGAAGATGTCTCTTTATTGTTTGTGTGCAAATAATGATTAATTCAAAACAGCACTTCTCCTGCTAATTGACCTTTTGGATCAAGGAAACTTAGACAAGCATAAGCAGGTTGCATACAAACAATACACCCTCTTGTTGTGGTCGAAAACAAGAAGCAAAAAAAACAACAAAGAAAACCAAGAATTTCACACAAAAGAGATGTCTAAGAATAATGACCTTAACAAAATCCAAATGAAGAGATTCGTAGACTTCTGATGTCCTTCACCAGAGTTTCTCGCTCAGTCAAAAAGGAGAGAAAAACAGTGCATTGGTTTCAAACTCCCAACAACAGAAAAACTCAAAAAATAAAGAAGAAGGCTACAAAATTTAAATAGCAAGGTGTTTGTTCCTCAGAAGGAGGGATGTCAAAATTGAGCAGGAAGAAGCATTGACTCACAGAAAGGCTCAGCAAGTGAAACACAGAGACTAGACCCTGGAAAAAGCAATTCTAGAGAGGTTTTTTGCCAAAAGAGGGCTCACGCTCTGGTGTAAGGGGCATGAAGCATTATAGCACTATGTCTAACATACCCAAGGAGCGATGGTGCTCTGTCAACACAACCACAGGGGTTCCAAGCTTGAAAATCTCATGAAAATGTCAAAAAATCCAAAATTTCAGTTGGATTTTGGTAACCAAGCTGAGTGTGATGGGGTAAGGAGTCAATCAACACATGAAATCAATCAAAAAGGGGTGAACCAGGTAAGAAAACAATCAAAGGGTAAGACAAGGTCTATGAGGAGAAATCAAAACCAAAAATTTTCGATTCGATTCTCCCCAGTGCAGTCGCCAGTTTCTGTTGAAGGAAAATCTCCCTGTAGACAGGTAGATCTCCTCTTGAGAGCTAGACTCTTAACTCTTAAGACATAAGATGCTTAACGTGGACACTGACTTCCTTTTAGATCTGTACAAACTAATGCATGAGGAGGAAGGACAAAAGAAGTACCTGTTATCGACGTTTGTCCCTGCACGCTCCGAGTTGAGCTCCAATCTTTCTCTCCTCGATGAGCCTTGTAGACAAACAATAGTACAACCACTTCCTACTCTATTGATATTAGCTTGAAATATATCTATCTATCATAGACAAGTTTATGTGAGATTAAACACAAACTAGAAAGAACCAGGCCAAGCGTGTCATATTAATGAGAACAATGATAGAAGTGACTTACAACCATAGATGCGAATGCGACAGCTTCGTCAAGTCCCCTTTGTCTAACCCTTCTTCAAAAGATCCACGATCCGGATGACAACAACTTTACTGATCACTTTCCTCCAGTTCACTGTATGTTTCCTATGAGATCATAGGTTTCATGCTTCCAATTCTTCCTCTATTTCACCATCATAGAGCCTGCTTATATAGGTTCAAAGAGGCCTAACCTCTTGAGGTATATTTAGGGTGAGTTGAGGAATTCCCTCCTTGAGTCAGGGATCTTCTCCTAAGATCATGGTTGAATAAGGAATTGAAATGCAACTGCCTTCCAAACTCGAAAGAGCTTCCCCTTATTCTCCTCAACAGATCAACTGCTACCCAGATTAGACAACGCTCCCTCAAAAGGGGCATCAGGGCGCTATAGCTCTCCCTAATAGGCTCAAGGGGGGTGCTAGCACTCTAAAAATCTATAACGCTCCTTCAGAAGGGATTTTTGGTGTTATAACGCTCCCTAGCACCTTATAGGGGAGCGCCAGTGCTCCTAAGGGTGATGTAGGGGAGCGCTCTCACCTGAAACCTTAAATTAAATTCTCTTTTCAAATGGCAATAGGTTCTTATCTCCAGTTGGCCATTCCTCTTTCTTCAAATCAAGTGTTTGAGGCATTTTAAGTGTCTCCTTAGTGTCGTTATCATGGAAGTATGCTTTTCTTGATACTTGAGACATTTATGAGCAACATGCAACACTTACGAGCAACATACAACACTTGCGACACTTGCCAAAGCGAGTAATGTTGATGTGTAACAACGATGACGTCTAAAAACCAAGGCTACATGGATTCAGTGTGGGGACAAAAATACAAAATATTTCCATCGATTTGCCAGTTATAAAAGAAATAAAAAAGCATTTCTAGGAATTAAAGGATGAGTCTGATCAGGTTCACTATGATCAAGAGGCTATAAAGGATGAAGTGCAGAGATTTTTTAGTTCGTTCTATCAAAATATGGGGCAAAATTCGATTGAGGATCAATTTGCATCGGTTAGACTTTTCCCAAGAATGGTTTCCAAAGAATAAGTTAAATTACTTGAGAAGACTTGTACTAGCAAGGAAGTTCTAGAAGTCCTAAAGGGTTTCACCAAGGACAAAAGTCCAGGTCCCAACGGGTGGACTGTTGAGTTCTTTTTACACTTCTATGAGATGGTTGCAAAAGATTTCCTTGAGGCTGTTGAGGAATCCAGACTAAGTGGAGAGGTTATCAGGTCTTTGAACTCGACTTTTATTTCCCTTATACCAAAAGTCAATGGACTTACATCTTTTGGGGATTTTCGGTCGATTGCTATGTGCAATATTTGTTATAAGATCATAGAAAAACTCATTGCTAAGAAGATCATACCTATTATGTCCCATACTCTGTCAGAGGAGAAATTAGGATTTTTAAAAGGAAGGAAAATTCCTGACGCCATTGCATCAACACAGGAGTGCCTTCACGGTATCAAAGAAAAAAAACTACAAGCTTTAAATTTTAAAGATTGACTTAAAGAAAGCATATGATTGTATAAGCTGGGACTTTCTCTGTTTGACTCTTATCCAATTTGGGTTCAGACTGCCTATGACAAAGTGGATCATGGGACGTGTCACAACAACAACCTTCGATATTCTAATTAATGGAGAGCCGACGGATTTCTTCAAAATTGGCAGAGGGCTAAGACAGGGATGCCCACTGTCGCCTTTGTTATTCATTTTGGTGATGGAAGGGTTGATTTTGGCACTCAAAATAAGCCAAGATGAAGGCACATTGACTGTTATAAAGGTTTCAATATTAATTAGGATCCTCCATCTTCTTTTCGTTGATGACATTCTTATAATGTCAAAATCCTCTCTTGATGAATGATAGGAGATAAATAGGATTCTGACTATTTTTTGTAGTGCCACTGGACTCTTGATAAATGTTCAGAAGACATCCTTCCTCCACTTTGGAGTTCATCAAAATGTTCTGGATACATTAAAAGAATCCTTTCATTTTAATTTTTCTGATCTTACTGAAGCTTTCAGGTATCTTGGTTACTATCTAAAAATTGATAGGTATAAGATGGAGGACTGGCACTGGCTTATTACAAAATTTGAGAAGTGGATAAACCATTGGTGCAATAGATGGATTTCCATTGGCGACCACTTAGTTCTAATTAAGGCTATTTTAGAGAGCCAACCAGTCTACTGGACGACATTGGCTCATATTCTGTCATATGTGCTTAATAGAATTCGTCAAGTGGTCTTCAATTTTCTATGGTCAGGATGTAAACAAAATAAGAGCTACCATCTGTGTAACTGACAACTCATTGCTCGACAAAAAATTCATCGGGCATGGGGACTATGAAATATTTTCAGGTTCTATAGAGCCTTGACTGTGAATACTCTGTGGAGGGTGCTGATGATAGAAGTCCTTTGGCACCATGTCATAAAAGACAAATATCTTCCATTTGGTTCTGTAGTGAGATGGCTACGATCAGTTTTAGTGGTGGGGGGAAAAGGTTCATAGACGTGGAAAAATCTACTCAAATCCATGCATTTACTACTACATTGGATAACTTGGTTTCCGGGGATTGGTGAACTTAATCTTATTGGAAAATATTAAATCCTAGGTATGGGGGAAGCGACCATCCTATTTGATGACCTGATACCAATCCTTAATCAGAGAGGGGTTTATTACTTATATCAGGTTAGTTGTGAGCCACGACCAAGAATGATATGCTCAAACCGGATTTCAAGTGATGACTTGGAATTGGAGGGACAAACAACTTTTGAATGGAAGACCTTCAGATGTGACCTTAATAAACTCTGGTGTAAAGTTGCAAGCGAGGTCAGATGTACTTAAATGTACGGGAGGTGACTCATTGGGCCATATAACATTAAAAAATGTTTGTGAGGCCACCGAAGCAAAGTACTAGAATTTTTCTATTGTATGATGGAGGAAGACACTTTGGTCATGGGAGTGTCCTTTAAAAATCAAGCTTTTTACTTGGCTGGTTGCTGAGAACAAAATTCTCACTTGGGAGAATTTACAACATAGAGGTCATAGCAGACCGAGCCTTTTCTATTTATGTAAGAGTAGTAAGGAAAACACTTTACATGTGTTTGTAGAGTTCCCTTTCACAATCACAGTCTGGGATAGGATTAAATCAGCCATAAAACATATTACAGGGTGGAATAGTGCCTTTGTGGCATAATGCTTTAAAAACTGGAAGGCTCATAATAAATCCTATCCTACTTTACTGACCTTCATTTGCTAGTATATATGCCTAGAAAGGAATTATGCTATTTTCGAAGATGGAAATCCTTCTGTACAAAAGGTGGTCTACAAAACTTTAAGTGTTGTGGGTGATTACAAAATTCAGTTGAAAGCTTTTGCCTCGAGGAAAATTCTTTGTTTGTATGTAGGTGGTGGCACTGTTGGATTGTTTGATGGGGCTGCTCAACAATCTGGTCAAAACTATGGGGTTGGCAGGGTAATAAGGGTCAATGATCATCAATCTTATAAATGGTTCTTCAACTATGGACCTAACACCAACATGAAAGAAGAGCTTTTGGGGGTATGGGCCCTACTTACATTGGATTCTCGACTATCAATTTCGGATTTACTTGTTTAGGGGGACTTAAAAATTGTTATAGAATGACTACAAGGAAAGGGTCATCTTTAGGTGGTCTCTCTGGAATGCTAGAAGGACGAGATCCTAGAAATTATCAAGCACTTCCAAAAAATCTCCTTTACACATGTTTTTAGAGAAGGAAATCAAGAGGCAGATAGTCTTTCAAAAGAGGCTCTCAAAAAGGATCCCGAAAAAATTGTCTACTATCTTTGTGAAGAGGGTCATGAGGGTCATCATATGTTTCTAAATCTATTCTAGAAGTCTTGGAGCTGCTGCATGGATCATTAGTACTGTGTCTTTTTAGGGAGTCTAATTGTCGTCTTTTTTGTGGAATATGTATTTTGATCCTCAATGATCTGTGTATTTGGGACCAGAGTATAAGCTGGGGGATTATAGTCTTGTGTCTTGCTGTGGGGAATAGACTATTTTCAAAGGATGTAATTGGCATATGATGTTGAATTAACATGTTTATGATTTAAAATTAACATGTTTATTGTTTTAAATTAGCATTTAAAACAATAAAATATTAAATTTATATATTTGAGACAATATTAAAATAACTTTATGAAATATTGAATTTAAGTAACTTATTTGAAAATGGAAAAACAATAGATTGACTAGTTTGAAAACAACAAAAGAATGGATGGAGAGGTTTTAGTTTTATTAGAGGTAATAACATGATCTTTTTCTTTATTTCATGACTTAAGAAACTTGCATGTGGTGGTTGCATCACATCATTTGAGGTGTGATTGTAGAATTTACACAACCAATCAACAATGTTGTGATGAGTGATAGAGGTAATAACATGATCTTTTTGTTTATTTCGTGACTTAGAAAATTTGCATCTAGTGGTTGCATCACATCATTTGAGGTGTGATCGTAGAATTTACACAACCAATCAACAATGTTGTGATGAGTGAGAAAATTGATTTAGATATATTATTTTTAACATATAATATTATAAATATTTAAACAATTTAAGTAAAAATAAAAAATGAAAAGAAAAGGATGAGGGTTGAGGGAATGGTTTTGGGGGAGAGGTTTTTAGTGCACAAAAAATGATGCATTCAATCCAAAAGATCGGTGAGGTTCCATCTTTTAGAAGAATGGATCATGAATGAAGATAAGGTGTTGCGAATAAAACTTTACTCGAGTAATTTCTTGGTATTAAATTGGACATCTCAAAGATGGTAGATGGGATAGGCTCTTCCTGGGATTTAGTGGCCAAGGGTAAGGTTCATATCTCTCCCTTGGAATGAGGGATTTTCTCCTTTTCTTTTAATAAATCATTAGATAAGGAGATGTTGTTCTCTGGTTTCCCTTTGAGTTATGGTCTTCAAGGTTGGTGCTAGTGCCCTATTACAACTCATTTGACTCAAATGGGGCAATGAAGGACAAGCTCTTTTTATGGGTGTGGCTTCTAGGTTTACCCCTACATTTTTATGATCCACTTTTTTTAGGCTAGTAGGGGACAAGTTGGGGTCCTTTCATGGAGTGGTGCTAGAAGCTCTATATCCAAAATGCACTCTTTTCATTTTGATCTTGATTTATACCTTAGGAGGGTTACCAAAGGAACTCATTTCCAAATGGGAAAATTAGAGTTGGAGCCAAATTTTGGACTATGAAAATCTTCCATTCTAATGTTAGATTTTCCATAAGTAGGGACACTTGTTCCATGATTTATCCCTCAATAGTGCAAGTCTACAAAAATGTTTCAAATTTTTGGTTTTGGGTCAAATCAAGTTTCAAAAGGTACTAGGGAAAGCAAATCATGATTAAGAATGGATTGGGGGCCTCAAGAAAATATAATGGGAATAAGGATGGTTTGGGGGTCTTTAAGCTCCCCTCTTTGTTAGTGATTAGGGAGTACTGAGGGTGAGAGATAGGACAAAGGCATTAAGTAAGGGTGGCAAAATTGACTTTCCTAGGTGTAGGTCAAGAGAAAAAATCCATACAAGGCTTAGGGGATAGTATGGGAGGCAAATCAAATGGACTTGGTAGTAGATCGAGGCTAGACATATGAATACCTATGAATACAAGCTTTTGTGGAGCATATCAATCAATGGGAACTAGTGGGAATGAGGCAAATGAAGAGGAGGGAATCTCATTTAATGAAAGACTAGAATTAGGATTGCCTTCCCTTCTCATGGCCAATATTTTATTGGATGCATAAAGGATTCGATTGGTTGGTGGTAGTGAGGATATTAGTGAGAAAGATGTAAAGATCAAATTCATGTAGTAGATTTACTCTTTCCCGTGTATGTTTATTCCTAGGCATAGAGGTACTCAGGTTGGCCTATTGGAATGGATCTCCTTTTGATGGGTGTGTAGCTATTTTCCAACTAGGTATTGACTCTTGGATAATGATTCATTAGGGGAATTGTCTTAGTTGCTAGAGAATATTCATTCATTCCCTCTCACATCAAGTAAAGATTTCAAGGCCATGTTTCATGAGATGGGAATGATTGGGGTGGAGCAGAAATGTTTTAGATCTAGTGTTGGAGTGACTTATGTGGACCAATCATCTCCTTCTACTTGGAAACAATTTTTCTTATGTGGTTGATCTCTTCAGGTTCAAAATATTTTGGCAATACAGTTCATTATCTTAAAATAAAGTTAGATCCTTCGATACTAACATCTTCCTCTCTACCAAGATCACACACTAGAAGTTCAAGTCATCATGAGTGAAGATAATTTCAATTTTTGAGGACTTTATGTCATGACCCTACCCTCAACAATATGAGATTGTTGTTTCTCATATTTGTTTTGATCATAGTTATAAGCTCTTGATAATTATGGCATTTCTTGTTGGAAGATTGGTTGTTGTCATTGATGTCAACCCTAGTCATGGGTTTTGGACCGCAAGATTGATAAAGGTATTTGGACATGGAGGAAAATGAACATGCATATACAACACCCATGAATGTATAGTATACATCATGTTGTTTCTGGTGGTATGTGACACGTCACGTAGATCCTCATGGTTGAGGAGAAATGAATTTTTGAAGATGACAAAGTGAATTGAAGAAGGAAGTACATGTAGGCCCTGAAGACAATTAAAGAAAATAATTATAAAATAAGAAAGTGTCAGGTCGGCCCTAATGTTAAAAGGAAGTGAAATAAATGGTATAAATAAACATCATTATACATTCATTTGATACAAGTCGAATTTCAGAGGAAATAAGAAGAAAAGAAGGCTGGATTTCAAGGGAGGATGAAGTCTTTTGGTGATGTGTTCTAAGGTATGTTATTTTTAGGTCATCTTACCATTTTTTCTATAAAGTTTTTTCTAGAACAATTCAGATAGTGAAATCGATATGGTATTGATAAGACATATCAAGGTAGCTCTGGTGAAAAGTTCAGCTCTTGATTCGCTATAATTATGGAGATACACTCTGTGGAAGATAGGGTTTGTGACCAGTCCTGAAGATAGTTAATAAATAGGCGTTCTGGGTAAAACAGTCATAACTGCTTCATACAGAATCCAAATGAAGTGGGACCACTACCATTGGAAATATTACGGAATGTAGTTTCTTGTGTGCAAGTTTCAAAATTATATGTTAAATATTGAGCACAGGGCATGTTGTACAAGTTGGGTCTTCTAAACAAACCAAAATTGAATAAAGTCTACCATTCTTTCTATAACCTCTTTTGGGGGAGGATTCAAGGAGTGAAAATAGGAGGAGTTTCAGAGAATACATTGAGTAATATTATCTATAGGATCAGAGTACTCCAAGAATTGAAGAATTTCAGAAATTGAAGAAGTCTCAGGAAGCATTATCAGATTCTATGTGATGATTGGTTGATGGTGATGATTTAATGTAAAGTTTTATTATCTCTCATATATTCTTGGGTGGAAGGAAGGGGCAAGGATGGAGAGTTAAAAT
>ML813938.1:157843-177349 GCA_009831015.1 Picea engelmannii
GGTATCAAAATTTCTTTCTTGGTCATTGTTATCCTTGCAAAAATTTTGGACATAAGGCAATTAATTGCAGAATCAATGAAAGGAACAAATATGCAAGAAACATGAATGGTGTAAATAGAAGATATGGAAATAATCATGGATTTGTTAACAAAAGTTATAATTCATTTTACCTGTTGATGGACAAAAATATTGTATGTTGCAAATGCAATTATCTTGGTCACAAAGCACGAGATTGCAGATATATGAATGAACATGTCCCTATGCCAACCACAATATGGAGAAGGAAAGAGATTCCAAACAATGAAGATTGTCGAATAGCATTGACCACTAAAGAATGTAAATAAGAAGATGAATGGTACATAGATAGTGGATGTGCTTCACACATGACCGAGGATCAAGACAAATTCATTAGCTTGAAGAGAAAGGGTGGAAATGTTGCATTTGGAGATGACTCATCTGCCAAAATACTTGGAGAAGGTGTAGTAGAGCTTGGAAGAAAAAATGTAAAAGAAAAGAATGTTCTATTGGTTGAAGACTTGAATCATAATATACTCAGTGTTAGTAAAATGTGTGATCAAGGATACACTCTAACTTTTGATTCCTGAAAATGAAAAATCAGAGAAAATAACTCAGGAATAGTGGTTGCAACTACAACAAGAAGACCAAACAACATATACATCCTATACATGAAGAAGAGAGAGAAGACAAAATCCACACAAAAGGATTTTAAGGAAGAAAATGTCCCAAAGACAAAAAATAAGGATGAAGTATTATTGAGTGCCACATGTTCAGGGGGAGCTGCCCCAAAGAAGAGAGTTACATTTTTCCATTAAACTTAGGGGGAGCATCCCTAACCTTTTCCATTTATGTCAAAGAGGGAGATAAATTGGGATCATGATGATAGGGGGAGGATGAGTGTTTCCATCAATGACAAAGGGGGGGACTGTTGGAAGATTGGTTGTTGTCATTGATGTCAACCCTAGTCATGGGTTTTGGACCGCAAGATTGATAAAGGTATTTGGACATGAAGGACAATGCATATGAATATACAACACCCATGAATGGATAGTATACATCATGTTGTTTCCGGTGGTATGTGGCACGTCACGTAGATCCTCATGGTTGAGGAGAAATGAATTTTTGAAGATGACAAAGTGAATTGAGGAAGGAAGTACATGTAGGTCCTGAAGATAATTAAAGAAAAGAATTACAAAATAAGAAAGTGTCATGTCGGCCCTAATGTTAAAAGGAAGTGACATAAATGGTATAAATAAACATCATTATAAATTCATTTGATACAAGTTGAATTTCAGAGGAAATAAGAAGAAAAGAAGGCCAAATTTCAAGGGAGGATGAAGTCTTTTGGTGATGTGTTCGAAGGTATGTTATTTTCAGGTCATCTTACCAATTTTGATATAAATGTTTTTCTAGAGTGATTCAAATGGTGAAATCGCTATGGTATTGAGAAGAAATATTAAGGTACCTTTGGTAAAATTTTCAACTCTTGATTCGCTATAATTATGGAGATACACTCTGTGGAAGATAGGGATTCTGACCACTCCTGAAGCTAGTTAATAAACAGGTGTTCCGGGTAAAAGATTCATAACTTATTCATACAAAATCCAAATGAAGTGGTACCACCTCCATTGGAAAGAGTACGGACTATAGTTTCTTGTGTGCAGGTTTCAGAATTGGATGTTAAATATTGAGCGCAGGGCATGCTGTACAAGTTGGGTCTTCTGAACAAACCAGAATTGAATAAAGTCTACCATTCTTTCTATAACCTCTTTTTGGGGAGGATTCAAGGAGGAAAAATTGGAGGAGTTTCAGAGAATACATTGAGTAATATTATATACATGATCAGATTACTCCAAGAATTGAAGAATTTCATAAATTGAAGAAGTCTCAGGAAGCATTATCAGGTTCTATGTGATGATTGGTTGATGGTGATGATTTAATGTAAAGTTTTTTTATCTCTCATATATTCTTGGGTGGAAGGAAGGGTCAAGGATGGAGATTTCAGATATCTCTTGATATTGGAGGATTGTATCTTCCTCTTGGAGGTTTATCCCTCCCTTTACATTTGGAAGCTGTAGCTACCTTTGGAAGTCATTACTTCCCTTGAACAAAAACTATTGATTATTTCTCATATATTGTGCATGGTGTATTGTGGTGTATTGGTGTAACTCTTATGATATTGTTCATTGCTCATTGGATATAATTGAATGGTTTAAGTATAAGTTGAAAAAGGTTTATAAATTGTACTTGATACTGATTCACCCCTCTCTTAGTATCAACATTTCTTTTGATTCCCTATGGCGACAAGATGCCAGAGGATATGGCTTGGTTGTAAAATGATGTATATCAACATTTATTATTATAATTTGGGAGACATTTGAGAGATTTGTAAGATCTTTTGAGTGGTTTTTCTGAATTAATGAAAAATCTTAACTTTTTTCTTAGAAAAATAAATAAATAAATCAAATCAATAAAATAGTGTGAACCACAATTCAATCATGATTTTTTAACATGGAAAACAACTCAATTCTAATTTTTCATTGATAAAATGAAAACGTACAATGAGATAAAAACAAGAATATTAACATCAGATCCATATTTATCTATCGACAATAATCAACTCATTTACAATCTTAGAGTAGTATACAAAATTATTCATTTCTCCTTTGTTCATGTTAGACACACACAATATGTCAATATGATGAAGATGAAAATTCATTACTTGTATGTCAATATGATGAAGATGACAGTTCAACATGTTGAGCAACAAATAATTTACAAGGAAAGAAAATGCTGAAGACCGCAAGTGATATCCTTTGTGGCTAGGGTTTACCCTAGCCACCCCCCACACCAGATTTTTTTCGTCACTGTCTGCATCAGAATTTTTGTTTCCACTATGCATGGTTCATGTGGGAATTTTGAATCCAAGCCACTATCTTGATGTCGTTGTGTGTGATCCATGTGAAGGATTTCTTCCTCTTTTCCAATCTAGTAGGCTTGGTCGATTGGATCTTCAAATATGGGTACTGAAATTAGAGATGATATAGAATAATTTTGTTCTTTGGTTCAGTCTTTGAACCATCGGAATAGAAACTTGCTTCAATCTAGTTGATTTGTCAAACAATCTGAATATATGTCACATATGGAGTTCTCATCTCTTGAACCTTGAAGATAATCTCTCTCTTTTCAATGAACGTGCTTTGGTGGGAAAGTTTATTGAGCTATGGCCAAGTCCCAAGGTTGTGGAATCATAGGTATTGGAGAATTTGTTCCCTTAGATCGAAGGTACGATCATATATTTTGTTGTAGGACAAGGTTATTTCATTTTTACTTTTACCAGCAAATTGGAGAAGGAAAAGATGGAGAGAATAGTGAGGAGACTGAGGAAGAAGATGGCGAAGATAGCGAGGAGTTAGAGGAGGAAGAAATGGAAGCTGTAAAAAGTGGAAAAAAAATATCAGGTCATGGGAATTCTATTCCAAAAGTGCAGTCTCGTTCCTACCCTTCTAAACCCTTTTCCTTCGCTAATTCTTTGAAAAACTTTGCACCGAATCCCTCCTCTAATCTTATAAGGGGAAGGAGTTATAAAAAGGACAAGGTAGCTCAAGGGGTAGGAAAGAATAATAGGTTTAAAAGTGATGAATTCACACCTTTTGGTACCCATTGGAAATCAAGAGGGGTTAGATAAAGTCTTAGACAATAATGTTTTTTTTCTATGAAAACCTTTGCAATTAGTTTGTCAGAATCTATTCATGTTCTCTGAGATTTGGCATTAGAAATAGGAAATTGTCCATTCTCGCCTCCATATGCTGCAGAAGGTTGAATAAATGTCTGTGTTTGGAATCCTAAGAAGGTGAAGCGTCGTTTGATTATGGGCATGGATGTGGGGTTGGAAGAGTCTTGCAAACTCTCCCTCTGTGCGCTGGTTGGGAGGTTTGCGTACAAGGCCAGGAGCAATTTACCTTTCAACGAGTGGATGCAAATTACTTGGGTTCCACTCATTGGATATTCGCCTAAGTTGTTGACCCCCCCTCACAGGTTGTTTGGTTTGGTTTTCAGAAATCTGGAGCATTCCACTTTCATCCTTGACAAATTCTGGGAATTTAAGGGCAGAAGCATTATGTTAAAGTGTTAGTGCACGTGCTTCGACCCTGCTACTGAATATTTTAGTTTCTTTCATGTATGGGTTTTACTACCTGGACTGTCGCTCCAACTATGGAATAAAAAATCCCTGGAGGCGATTGGGATCCTGCTAGGTCGATTCTTAAAGGTTGATGAAGATGGTTTGTTTTCAATAGAGAAGCGAATGGTGAGGGTCCTTGTTGAGTTGGATGTTATCACCATAACAATTTTCTTCTGATGGAATCCAAATCTCAGATTTAGTGAGGGGATATATCAATATGGATATGTGATAAATTTGGAGGATAGGGTCACACCTAACAGAGAAGGGACAATATAGTGGAGGTGCGGAAGTTGATGAAGCCCGACGGGCCATGTATCTTAAAACAACCTAGATCAATGGTCAGGAGACATATCGAGCGAGGAAATAGCATGAAGGTTAATCGCTTGAGAGAGGGTCGGGGAAAATACTGTGGTTTCACCTCACAGACATGTGCACCACTAGAGGCATATCGAGGCGAAAAGAGGTCTACCCAAAATGGTTTTGTCTCACCCCTGATATCGAAAAACGCATATAAACAGAGGGCCCCGACCATTATTTTATGATATTTCAAATTGTTCAAATGTTTGAAAATTGGTGCAAACACTCTGTTCAAAACTAAAACTCAACAATGAACCAGACTTGCACATTCTCCGCTAATTCATCGGTATTTTTCATCATGGCCATGAATCTTGTCATTTTATTTGTAACATAGCAAGACCACGCCTATAAAGAAGAATCCCTAATTGACATAGACTCGGATATATTTTACACAGAAATAACCATCTCACCCATTTTTCATATCTAGAGCCAATTTGTTAGACAATGTCAGGAAACAAATACCCTTCCTCGAAGAAGCCCAAGCTTCCATGACCCCTTATGCTGTTGAAGTTACATTCCCTTTTCCAGAGTTCATAAGATGGTGTGCAGAACAATACTCCCAGGAAGAAAAGGTCATTTTGAATAATTTAGGGTCAAAGGTCATGTGCATAATAGATAACCCGTAAATTCAACATGCCCTTAGTACACCAGAGTCTTCCCCCATAGCATCGAGCCCTTCGAGGAAGAGAAACTAATCATAGTCTACAGAGAATGTCCCCCCGAGGTCAAAACCCTATTTTTGCAAACCATTGTTAAACCTGAACATCATTATGAGAGTTTGTCGTTTCCCATGATTGTAAGTGTCATGATTATTGAGGTCCAGTGGGCCTGTTCCATACTTAGTCAAATTTTAGAATTGGATAACGACAAGTTTATAGTAGAGTTCATGTTGGGTTTCTTGTTGACCTTTTTTTGTCAGAGTCCAGTTAGTCAGTCTATATCAATTTTGAAGAGCTCATCGCTGATAATATGAACAAACAACTGGTAAATTTCAAATCACCGAGACACTTCAAGTATTACACGCACTTGCTGAGAATGTTCCTAGAAACGAATAAGACAGAGTTCCCAGAATATGCATTCATCTCAATTGAATGCAAAAGGATCACAACACTCATTTTTATAAATAAGATCATGTCTAGAGTTTATAGTTTAATCTTCAATACCGACCTACCAAGGGTTTTGGAAGAAATGAAAATTTCTTTACAGCCAAATCCAGAGAATAGAGTAGGAGATTGGGTGGTGTTCATGCACTCTACTGTGATTTGGGTATATGGTTATCAAGAGGGACCTTACCTTTTTCCTGTTTTATTGACTCCCAGGGTATTTTCCCTGGATTTCATCAGGCAAAGAATCATCTCAGAAACAAAACATTTTCTGAAGATGCACAAGGCATCTAACTTAAATTTTCCTTTCATAATATGACTCTTTGTAGTAAAGAATAGATCTTGTTTTCCTTATATCCAAGACAAGCTCAGTGAATTTGGGTTTACACAATTACAAGGAAGGAAATATGATCCACACCAGGTCATATCAAAAAGAATATTGGTGAGCAAACAAGGCCCCTATGAGCATGAACATGTTGAAGGATTTGATAAATTGGCAAATTTGGAAACCTATGCAGATATGGAAGTCACTTTGTAGCATGATCAGACACAACAAATAGAGTCAGCCCCACAGTAGATCCAGACAAAGAAAACTTCTCCAAGGTTGATTATTAAAGCTCCCAAGATGAGTATTTATAACAAGAGGAGCAATTCAGAGGCCCTGGATGCCAGTGGTCAGCAAAATGTTTCTAAGAAAATAAAAATCATGCAGTCCCCATAGATAGTAAACTTGGACGAGGAAGAGACCAAAGAGAAAATGAGCATGGAGATAGTGGAGAGAAGAACCAAAAACGAAGAAGCTAATACAGAGACCATGCCACAGGGTGAAATTAGCTCAAGATCTTTCAGGAGCAAGAAACATGTCTTTAGTAAGGCACCTGGAGCGGTCTTGCAATCCAAAGAAGATTTGGCAAACCAATACATTGTGAAAGGAAATATGGCCATGAGTGAAATTAGAGATTTGTTACTTGAAGTAGAAAGGGTATCCCAACACAAGTATTCCCCGTTCTCAGTCAGGGATGTAGAAATAAATACATTTAACATAGTGGTGGAAGATGAGGATAAAGTGTCTGAAATCAAGCCTCATTATGAAAATATTGGTGCCCTATATAAGGTAAAATTCCACAGAAATGCCAGTGACATGCTATATTCAAACTACCTAAGTCTGAGTTTGAGGTTTTCAATACTAACAACGCATGCACTTAAATTAGATGGAAAATTGAAGCAGGAAAAGGAATCCAACAAAGCCTGGTAGACCCAGGTCAAAATATTGGAATCTGAAGGCCCTCAAGGGGTAAAATCTTCCTTATGTGAGAAAGAGAAGATGATCCAAATCTTGAAGAAGAAGCTGAAAATGTTTGCTACAGAACATCCACATACAACAGAGATGGCTGCTCTAGAGAGAGAAAAGGAGACATTTAGACATGAATCACTAAATTACAAAGACAAAGTATTGCAACTGGAAAAGGAAAAAGAGAGTTGGTCACAAGGATAGGCAATAACATCAGACGTAGTTGCTATTGTATATTCTACTGCAAAAATTGGGCCTGACACTGATGGATTGGATCAAGCTATGTCTCAAGTTATCCTGAAGGAAGGGGAAATCAAGAATCTTAGAGGAGATATAGAAAGGCTGCAGTAGGAAATGAAAATCAAGAATGAGAAGATCGCCCAATTCCAAAGGGAAAATCAAGAGTTGCAGGAAAGAGTGAGCAAATTGAAAACGAGGTTGAAAGGTAAAGGAATTTTGTAGGGAGCTAAACATGTAATCTGGGACTATATCATTGCTGAGGCTACCAAATTCAGGGTATACCCAAATTTCATATATGACAAAGACTATATGGTTGTCACTTCCCAAAGTAGGTGCACAGTTGTAAATGAAACATTGAAGAAAAAACCCTCAAAATGGGTCGAAAACGCTATAAATTTGCTTAATTTTGTTCCTACCACTAATCTCCAGACCATTGGGGTCAAAGATAGGATTGCACTAATCATTTGGGATAGGAGGATCATCGCTAAGCACAATTTTCTTAAGTCAGTTCAAACCAAAGTCGTGCAGATGGAGCAGAGTATACAAGAATTTAAGGATACATTTGAATAATTGTTTGTTAAGGGCCTCCCACCATTTTGGGATGGCAAAGGAAAATTGTATGACCCAGAGCAGTACAACTCCCTCCTCACATAGTGAAGAATGGATCATTCTAAGTTTGTCGGTCTAGAAGAAAACTTGAAGGGACCAAGTCTGGTGGAGTATTTAACCACATATTTTGAGATTTTAAATTAGTTTAATATAGTAAATATCAAGCTTCCAACTATGGCTTACGCTACTTGCATTGATCTGGAGATTCTGATAAAGGAAATGATGGATTACAAGATTCCTTCTGACTCATAGTGGAAGGAGATCGTGCGGCTGGGCAGGACGAAATGCAATTTTCCAGGGACCAGTAAGTAACCTCCAGGTGTCACCAAACTGGAAATTTCAATGGCATATCAAAGCAAGACAGACGGCACAGAAGAAGCCGAACAATCAGAGAGATCCGTCCCTAGTTTATGATTTTTTTTTTTGTTTAAATAATTGTAAATCGGTCCGCCTATCGAAACCGTTGGCTTGTAATTATTTTAGTCAGTTTTAGAAATTGAAACGCTTCAGTTTCAACCATTGTAATCAAATTGTATAAGTACTAGAAGTTTTGAACGAATTAATGTTGGCAGAAGTGCAAGGGCACCATTTTTGTTTCTCAACTTGATTGTAAATTTCCTGGAGCTGAATTGAATACATATGCATAAGCTTTTGGAGTCTCTATGAAAAGATTTTAATGGTGGTGATATGAATTTTGTCTCCTTTAATTGTATGTATTTCCTGTGTTATTTCATTCCATTTACATTTTCTTATGTTTAAATTGGAGAGTTAAAGGCCCAGAATTCGTCGTATGATGCTCTTGGCTTAAGCAATTTAAATTGTGTAATTTCTTCTTAGCTAATTCAGAATTCATTTTTATAATGCGATCCTCTTACACTCTGCTTAAATATTATTTACAACTCAGATTCATTGCCTCATTTAGCATTTATCCTCTGGAGAGTTCTACTAGCCAATCATTATTTTCAGTTCACTTTCTGAATTTTGAATCCATAGCCCGAAGAGTCCCTCCCCTTCCTAGCCAACAAATTTATCAAAAACCCCCAAAACAAACCAAATATAGCCATCGATTTCCAAAGATATATCAAGTGACATGATATAGCCCTCTCTGATTTGATCAAGCTAGTGCCCAGCTCTAAAGTAGGTTGAAATAGTTACCTCTGTCATTTTTCTATCAGCCAGACAAAATTTACAGAGTGCTAACATTCTGGCGCCATTGCAGGGGATGAAATTGAAAAATATTCCCTGGGAAAACGACTTAAAGATTTAGTTTGATCCTCGAGGGTGACAGTGGATAAAATATCTTATTGGATGAGATTATTTTTTCCCTAGCGACTTCATTACCAAGAGACTAGTTTCACCAAACAGTGTGAGATAGAAATCCTGGTTCCCAAGAGAATTCATACCAGGAGCAACCCAGACCCAGAAGTTGCAATCCTTGTGTCTGACCCTGAAAATATTGTACATAAAAGAAAAGAAAAGGCAATAACCCTAGTGTTGTGTCCATACCAATATCTTTCCTTACCCAAGGACAGAGTAACAAGCATTGAAGACTTTGAGTTTGATGTGAAATTTGAGCAAGCTTTATTCAAAGCTAAGTCTGAATCTTGTTTAAGTGAGACCATCTTTGATGAAAAGAGATTCTAATATTTGATTTTAGCCACATTTTCCAGGCCTATAGTGGTCCTCGATCGGAACCAATAGCCACTCTGACTCCTCACAGCAGCTAGATTTTCTCCCCTCATACTGCCTGCTCAACTACATGATTTACCTAAAGATTATAACCTAAGGATAAAACTATATGATGTTGAAGGTAACATATCAGCCCAGAAGCACCTAGACTAGTTTAATGATTTCGTAGACTTAGAGGAGGTGGACTTTCAATATGTAAAAATGAGGTTGTTTACACAATGTATTGCAGGAGAAGTGAGAAAGTGGTTCAGATCCCTTCCAACAGCTAGTATCGTAGATTTTGAGGCTTTTGAAACCAATTTCCTTTCAAAATGGGGGGTCAAGAAAAATCCCCTTCAGTTTTTGACCCAATATAACAACATGAAGAGATCACCTGAAAAAACAGTGTAGTAGTTTTCAGCCAGATTCATGAAGGTCTATAATTTGATTCCTGCTAAGGTAAACCCCCCCCAAAAAATCTTCTCACCTCATATATGTTGATTCTTTTGAAAGTGATTTTTCATTATTATTAAGAGAATGAAGATCTGCTATAATGAATGATATGATGATTGATTCCATAGAATTCAAAGTGAACCTAATGGCTTTAGGAAAGATAAAATATAACTCTGGCATGGACATGAACAAAACTCGGGATAAGGTACAGCCTTCAACATCACAAACATCAGAAGAAAGGTTTGAACCAATGATGAGAAATATGGAGAGAATGGCCTTGGGTAATAGGTCTAACCCCAAAGAATAGGCTGATGGTCCACCCAAAAATTTGAGGAGACCAACAATCCCACAAATTAGACAAAGAGAGCAAAGAAATTAGGGAAATCAGGCGAATCAGGCAAATCAAGTAGATCAGGCAAATAAGGGAAATCAAGGAAATTAGGGGGAACAGAAAATAAGGACTCCTTTTCAAAATAATTATGTAAATGAGAATTATCATGGATATTTTGAAGACAACATGAATTGTTGTGATGATAAAGAAACAAAGGTGTTTTTGACTAAAGAAGAACATGACCAGTTCATGGATGCAAGTGAGATATTTTTGCAAGACGAGGAGGAAAGGCTATTGGTAGAAAAAAAATATTACCAAACAGGATTGCAAAATGCCATCATGCAATTCCAAAGACAATATAAACTTCGAAATCAAAAAGTACCTCCAAACCCTCCAAAGGGAAATCCTCCAAAGGGAAACCCCACCAAAGAACCTCAAAGTAACATACCTTCTTCAAGTCAGCCCCAAAAAAATTATGCTACAAAGGATTAAGTTGCAAAAGACTCTACTATGAAGGATTCTGCTGCAAAGGGTACTATGGACAAAGGAAAGAAGAAAGAAGAACCCCAGAAGAGAATATTGGAGGCAAGGAAAAAAACGGTCACCAAAGAGGTAGAGAAGACCTCATCCTCTTTTAATTTTGAAAGTGAGATGACCAAGATCAAAATTTCTGTACCATTTAATGAATTGACCAAGAACAATGAGTACAAAAATCAAGTAATCAATATGCTTAAGATGGAACAAACCTATGATACCTTGAACATACAAGATGATGACCCAACCATCTTTTTTGGACCGAGAGTAGAAGAAAATAATGATAATGAAGAAGTTCCCCCGTTCTATGTTAGCCTGAAAATACATGATATGACTCTACACAATGCCATGTTGGATTCCAAAGCATCTCATAACCTAATGCCCAAGGTGGTCATGGACCAACTAGGCCTGGACATCACAAGGCTTTACAAAGACCTGTTCTCTTTCGACTCTAGGAAGGTAAAATGCCTAGGTCTTATTAAAGATCTGGTGGTATCTTTGGCACAAATTCCAGCAAATAACATGGTTATGGATGTAGTGGTTGCTGACATCCCTCCCAAGTTTGGCATGCTATTGTCAAGGTCTTAGGCTACAAAATTAAAGGGAACCCTCCAGATGGACATGTCATATTCCACTATCCCTGTTTTTTGTCAGGACAGAAGGTTGTATAGAGAAGTTTTGCTAAAATACATGGTCAACAATAAGTCACAGCCAAGTAATCACCCCATCTACTCCGTGGAAACTGAGTTGGGATCTTCTATTTTCTTCAATGACCTGTGTTGTGAAGAGAAAGAACTAGAAATTGACATGGCTAACAAAGAGAGATTTGATCAGGAGATTGAGGAATATTCAGAGCAATAGGATGAAGCAGAAGATCAGATATGCAAGATGATTTTTGATGGGGCAACCTACAGAGAGGGAGCAGGAGCTAGCATTTGGATCAATCACTCCAAAGGAGATTCAAAATTGTGTTCTTATAAACTTATTTTTGAGTGCACAAATAACATGGCAGAATATGAAGCATTAATATTGGGGTTAAAATTTTTGAAAGAATTGGGTGCCAAAAGAATTTCTATACATGAAGACTCTGAGCTAATTATAAATCAAATCGAAGGCATATACCAAGAAAAACATCCCAGACTCAGGGCTTATAGGAATTTGGTACTAGACCTCCTTAAGAAATTTCTAGAATATAATCTTTCAACAATTCCAAGAGAACATAATCAAGTTGTTGATGCCTTGGCTACTTCAACAACGGTTTTCAAAGTTCCAATTTTCCTTGACAGAAGTCACAAGGTTGAGGTAAAGTACAGGCCAATAGTACCAGATAATATGAAGCACTAACAAGTTTTTGAAGACGACAAACATATAGAAAGCTTCCTCAAGATGGAGAATGAATTCGAGAATTTGAACATTAATGATGAATACTATGATGATGAGGTGGATGCAGCTACTTTCACAAAGGAGGGGTATTTTGACAATCATATTGTAGTCAGAGATATCATTCAACTAAAGAGAAACATCATTCCCAAGGGTCTGGTCCATTGGAGAAACTCTTTGATAATAATGATGTGGTCAGAAGTCCAAATATTACAATAAATGAAGGGGATGTGGAAGATTGCAATATTGGGACTCCAGAAGATCCAAAGATCATTAAGCTGTCCAGAACACTCAACCTTGAAGTCAAGGAAAGGTATGTCAAATTAATGAAAGAATTCCCTGATGTTTTTGATTGGAGCTATGATGAGATGAAAGTCTATGATACCAGTATAATCCAACATGTTATCCCAATAAAGGAAGACCACAAACCATTCAAATAGAAATTGAGAAGGATAAACCCTTTGATGTTACCCTTGATAGAGAAATAAGTAAAGAAACTATTTGAAGCCAAAATCATAGTGTCCTTGAGATTTTCCAAATGGGTGGAAAATCCGGTGCTAGTTAGAAAAAAGAGTGGACAAATCAGGTTGTGTGTGGATTTCAGGAATTTGAACAAAGTATCTCTAAAAAAAAATTACCCACTGCCTAAGATGGATCATATTTCACAAAAGGTGGTGGGTTCTCAGAAAATGTCAATGTTAGATGGCTTCTATGGATACAATCAGATTATGGTGCACCTTGATGATCAGGAAAATATGACGTTTAGAACACCATGGGGAACATTCATGTATGCCAAGATGCATTTTGGGCTTATGAATGCAGGGGCAACGTTTCAAAGAGATATGGACATATCTTTTTCTGATGAAAAAGATAAATTCAATGTTATCTACCTTGATGACATCATTATGTATTCTACCTCAGAGGAGGAACACCTCAAGCACCTTAGAAGCGCATTTCAAAAATGTAGAAAGTTTGGAATCTCGTTGAATCCTAAGAAGTCAAATTTCGCCATGGAAGAAGGAAATATGTTGGGTCACATTATTTCAAAAGAAGGGATAAAGGTAGACCCCAGCAGAGTTGAGGGGATCTTAAAAATTGGCATACCCAGAAGTAAAAAGGAGGTACAATCTTTCCTGGGCAATGTGAACTTTCTAAGAAGATTCATCCCTAATCTGGCCGAAATCATAAAGTATATCACAAACATGTTAAAGAAAGGGAATGAAATAAAATGGACCCATGATGCTAGAAAATCCTTTGAAGACATTAAAGTGGCATTAACCAAGGCTCTAGTACTAGACAACCCAAACTTTGAAAATGACTTCATATTATTTTCTTTTGCCTCAGAGCATAAAATTGCTGGTGTCTTACTGTAGAAAGATGAGAAAGATTATGAGAAGCCCATAACATATTACAACAAGGCATTGAGGGATGTCCCTTTGAAATATGATATCATGGAGAATCAAGCATATGCACTAGTCAAGGCCTTGAAAGAATTTAGAGTTTACAGCTTGCATTCTCATACACCTGCTTATGTACCCAGTAGCTCTGTGAAAGACATCTTGACCCAAACCAATCTTGAAGGAAAGAGGGGTAAATGGATAACAATGTTGTTAGAATATGACCTTGAAATCAAACCTACCAAGTTGATCAATGGGTAGGGGCTTGCGAAGCTAATGGAACAGACCAATTGTGAACTCCTAGGGATAAAATTCATTGCAGATCTATCAGAAGTGCAACAGAAGGGAGAACTCCTCAAATATCCCATAAATTTCTTGACTTCACATGGTATGCAGACATCATCTTTGTGTTGAAAATTTTATAGGCTCCTCCTGAATTTAGTAAAACAAAGGTCATATTCTTGAAACTGAAAGAAAAAAAAAATTGTATATTGAATGAATCTCTATATTGGAAAGATCCAAGGGGAATTGTATTGAGATGTTTGATAGAAGGAGAAGCAAAAAAATCATCAGAGAGTTCCATAAGGGTGACTGTGGGGGTCATCATTATTGGAAGACAACTTTGCATAAGATTTTGAGGGATGGATTCTATTGTCCTAGCATCTTTCTCGATGTTTATAAAGAGGTTTCAAAATGCCATGAATGTTAGATTTTCGATGGGAAAGGAAAATTGCAACCTTTGCCTTCAAAACCCATTTTGGTGGAAGCTCCTTTCAAACAGTGGGGCCTTGATTTTATAAGGGAAATACACCCACAATCCTCATCTCAATACAAATGGATTTTGACGGCGATAGACTATTTCACTAAGTGGATTGAGGCAGTTCCCACCAGGCAGGAAACAGATGATGTTATCATCCGATTTTTAGAAGACAATATTCTGTCCATATTCGGATGGCCAACCAAGATCATAACAGACAATGCAACGGCTTTCAAATCCAAGAAAATAGAAAAAATATGCAGAGATTACAATATCACCCTTGGTCATTCTACATCATACTATCCTCAAGGAAATGGTTTGGCTGAGTCTTCGAATAAAATCTTAGTCAGAATCATCAAAAAACTGTTGCAAGAAAACAAAAAGGCCTGGCACAAAAAGCTCATCCATGCATTATGGGCTGAAAAAATATCCCCAAAGAGATCCATATCCACATCCCCTTTCCAGATCGTTTATGGAACATAGGCTATTTTTCCTACTGCATTGGGATTGCCAGTGATGAAGTTGTTACAGGAGAAGGAGGCAGAAACAGATGCCAATCGAAGAAGAGATGATGAACTAATCATTGTACAACAAACCAGGGAAAAGGCTTTCCATAATGCTCAGCTGCGCCAAGACAATATCAAAGAGGCTTTCGACAAATGCACCAAGGCAAATGATTTCAAACTGGGAGACTTGGTACTAAAATGGGATGCCAAAAATGAAGATAAGGGAAAGGATGGGAAGTTTGACCATCTCTAGTTGGGACCGTTCAAGATTGCAGCATACCATGGGAGTAATGCATACATACTACAGGAGAGTAATGGAGACATCATTGGAGGAGGGCCTGTGAATGGTAGGTTCCTCAAACATTACATCGTTTAAACAATCATCACCCCTCCCATTCATTGTACATAATCATTTTTGTGTTTTCTTTCGCATAAAGAGGTTGGAATAAAAGAAGCATAGTTGAAGATCAAGGTGAAGGCCCTATGTTATGCTGGGTCAATTTTGAGTTTTTGAATAAAAACCATCATATTCAGATCACATGAATAAATCGAAGCCCAATAGGTAGGCACTTGGTCTACCGTTCTTTGCTACCTCGCAGGGAGGATAACATCCCTAGTGGGAGCCTATGTTATCACCATAACAATTTTCTTCTGATTGAATCCAAGTCTCGGATTTAGTGAGGGGCTAGATCAGTGTAGATATGTGATAAATTTTGAGGACAGGGTCACACCTAGCGGAAGAGGGAAAATATAGTGGAGGCACGAAAGTTGATGGGGCCCGACGGGCCACAGATCTTAAAACAGCCCAAATCGATGGTCATGAGACATATCAGGTGAGGAAATAGCATGAAGTTTAATCACTTGAGAGCGGGCCAGGAAAATATCATGGTTTCACCTCGCAGACATGTGGCACCACCAGAGGCATATCGGGGTGAAAAGAAGTCTACCCAAAATCATTTTGTCTCGCCCCCGATATCGAAAAGTGCATATAATGGGAGGGCCCCAACCATTATTTTATGATATTTCAAATCGTTCTAACATTTGAAAATTGGCACAAATGCTCCATTCGAAACTGAAGATCAACAGTAAACCAGACCTGCGCATTCTTTGCTAAATCAAAGGTATTTTTCATCATGGTTGTTGAAACAAATTTTATATTTTCCTAAAAATAATCTTATATTAACATGAAATTTCATTTTTTATTTAAATAAAAAGAAAACAAAATGCAATTGCTAATCACCGTCGAAAAAAGGGTCATCTGATCAATCCAATGGTCTAAATGTCAGAAAAGATTATGGATTCACCCTTGGTTTTTAAAGGAAAGTAAAATGTTAAAAAGCTTCTTAAGTTTTGGGTTTCAGGGTTCTGTGATCTATGTAGTTTGGTATTTAACGAACACCCCAAAGCCCCGATACCAAAGTCACGAAGAATAATTTTGAATTAAAGTTAAACCAAGTTAATAAGAATAATTAAAAACATTTTAACGGTAATTTAAGCTTTTCACATCTTTACTTTCGGGAATCTCAACTCAAGTGACAACTCAAATTCCCAATCTGTAAGTCCTGAAATCCCTTCTAATCGCAATTAATTAAAGGTCTAAAACACACTTAATATATTGATTAATCAATCACATTTTTGAAATCGGAGAAATATCACTCATCTCATCCAAAAAACCTCGAATCTCGAAGTCCCGAAAGTATTAACTATTTAAGTGTGATTAATTTAACATCCAAACAAAGGTTAACGATATAAATTAGTCTTTCACATTTTTTCTTTTCGGGAGCTTGCAAAGACATTTCATTCAAACTCCTAGTTTCAAATTGCCGATATTTGGCAGAACTTATTATAGATTAATGAAATATCTTATAGTGTAATACACGTATCTCTAGACGTACTCTCCTCATTAAGGAAAATGAATTTATCAACCATAGAAAGAAAAGTCTAATTAAGGCAGGCTAAAGGCGAATAAAGGTTTCTAATTAAATTTCTTTCTCACTTTAAGAAAATTAGCAAGTTGTATCTGAGAAAGCTTACGCCATATTTTCTATAACAACTACTCACTTCTTATCACAGGTATCATGGCACCCAAGAAAACTTAGAAAAAGAGTGATGACACTGGTGAAAGCTCAAATCTGAATTCAGATGTTATATTTGATACCACACTACATGCTATAGATGCGGTCCGGTCCTGGATGCAGATTTTTGAAATTTTGGAGCATGAAGTTAGGAATTGCCCAAATGATTTTGGAAACGAATGGATTGAAAATAAAATCAGAGATATAGTAGAGGCCAAGCTCCATAAAATAGCTACACGGCCGTAGCTCATGCCATACAACGACATGATAAACTGGGCTCTGATGAACACTGATGTGCAGACCAGAAGTATCACGAACCATCAAAAGGTCATTGTCAACTCGTTCAGGCCAGCACATATTCAAGTAATCTACAAGTTATCCTCTGTTTCCAAATATATTTATAATGTTGAATTCGTAGAAGAATTTCAAAGAAAGGAGTGTACATAATTTGACCAAACATATCTAGATATCATCAAAGGATGGTGGGGAATTCCTGCAAAATTTAGAGTTGATACCCATGGCATTTATGCCACAACATCATTAAATGAATATATGGTTTATATAACAATGATTTTATGCAAATTATTTGGGAGGAAAATCCCTACACATTTCCCTGCGGTATGGGTTCCAATTATACACGAGGTAGCCGAGGGTTACACTTTCAACTGGGGTAAGATTTTATCAGATAACCTAACTAAGGAGATCGCAGAGTACCAAACGACAAATTCAAAGGGACAACCTACGTCTTTTTATATGTTTGCATATATTATGGATGCTATCTGTTATATGACCCCTTTCCCTTTGATGAATTGGAACTGGAATCCAACCTGTGCCAAACCCATCCATTTTTATCACTATCAACTATGGGAAGAGAAAGAAAAATATTTCTTTTATGAGATCTGTCACTATGTAGTGATACCTGTGCATCAAATATTGTATGGACACCCACCCCCTCGGATTTCGTAGAAAATCATGGGAAAACTCAAAACAGTTGCAGATTGTTTTATCGAAGAGAATTTCTCTTATGTCAGAGTCTTCGGATGTTCAATTCCCCCCCATGCTCTCCCTAAATTTCTCCCTGACGGACTGGTGTGAAGAGAAGTGGCATACCAGATAATAATAGGAGGCATTGGTACGGAGTTAAAAGAAGCTTAAAAGAAATTCTGGCCAGTTTTTTCTGTACAGACTGGGAGGTTTTCATTGCTTAATCTTGGTCATTCCAAAGTGGAAGCCACATCATTGGAAGACATTAAGATAGTAGATATTGAACTCAAAAAGCATGACCCATATCAAATTGTGGGAAATCATTTAGCTCATTGCAACATGAAAACGTATGAGCATGAAGACTCCCCCTGTGATGAAATATTCAAAGGAGCCAAAGCATATGAGGAAATATTAGAAAGAGTCCAAGCATTATCCCCTGACCTACAGACCAACTTTCTTTCTTTCCAAAAGCATAGATGAAGTGGGTTGCCAAAGATACTACATGGGGAATCAATAACCCCTCCTTCAAAACAAGAAAAAATACCTCTAGGTTTTGAAACAAAATATCAAGATAAAGGGACTATAGAGGAGAACCCAAAGAATCCTGAAGTGTCTTTACAAAGATCAAAAACTTCGCAGAAAAAAAATCTAGGGTCTGAAATAGGATTTAATTCCGAGACACCTTTAAATTCAAATCAAATGATTCCTCCTTTATCTTCAACTGTTCCTGCAGATACTCCCAAAACAACAGAAGGAACACAATTCACAGAGTTAGGCAGTCCAATTATAGCCTTAACTCCTTTACAGTCGAGTTTTGGGACTCCCCATCTCGGAGCTATATATGTAAGTGATCTTGACCAAATGTCTATTGAAGAAATACCTTCCTCTGACTTCTTTTTTAGTAAGAAAAGGAAGGTTGTAGTGAAACAAGAAATGCACTTGAAAGAACGTACAATGTTAAAAAAGCACAGAATACTTGTGGATGGACAAAATCTAGAAGAGGAAGACTTTGCCATGGAAGTAGCAGGCACTAGTACATATGACCAAATTTGCGACGGTTTTTCATTGATATTTCCACACTTATCCGTCGCAACTTCCACGAAAGCCAAAAAAAAAATTCATCGCTATATCCATGATCAAGGTGTTTGTAGAAACATCGACGAAATTAGCCCTCCATGTGTCGTCACCATCAAAATAGTTTAATCCAATGAATCGTCGAAATTACAACGAAACTTCATCTCAATTACGAGGCACAACCGTGGCAATTACGACGAAACTTCCTCGCAATTGCGACGAAAGTTTTTGCCAAGACAAAAACTTACGATGTAGATGTTGTATGTGCAATGAAAAACCGTGGCAAATGGCGACAAAAATTCATGGCAATAGCCACAAAAAATTATTTCAAAACCAAACTTACGACGTAGATGTTGTATGTGCGACGAAAAACCGTGGAAAATTGCGATGAACTTTCGTCCCTATTGCCATGGTTCAAAATAAAAATTGGCTTCCTATGAACTATCATCGATATTGCGACGATTGTTTTAAGTTTTTTTTTTTTAAATAACACGAGATATGGCATTACCATAATAATATTAATATGTCATTGCCATATTACAATGT
>ML813939.1:6555-16899 GCA_009831015.1 Picea engelmannii
CGCTAGGAGTTGGCCTAGACGGAGGAGTTGAGGATTAGGTGACAGCACCTTAACTCTCACTTGCCCCCAAGGACACACCGAGTGGATTGAAGATTTCTTCCACGTCTCCCAAAGGTGTGTATAAGGCGGCAACAGGTTGGATGATGTCATGGTCATCAAGGGTGATGTCCTAGGCTTTCCAAGGCCAACGTCTCAGTGAAAAGCGCTCATCCCCCTAGGCTAAGCTATGTCGGGGTGCCTCTGATGGAACATCCTCTTCCTCTCTGATGCAAAGGCTCTGATCAACCTTTGTCCTGTCTCTGCGCCCTAATGGGGTCTCAGCATCCATCTGGTGGGCTCTTCAGCCCCATGGAGGTATGAACTGATCATCTCCCCATGTGTACTGGTCCAAATGGTACCTGTCCGTCGGGTATGGTCCTGCACATCAAAGGCTACGCCCTCCATGGGCTCATCAGTCACGGGGATCATGGCAATGTCAATCACATTTCATCATTAATGTTATTAAATACATGCATAAAATCCCTAATACATCAATCAATAGCTCAAAGACATTACACAAGCTTGCAATACAAGTATGGGGAAAAGGACAAGGCTTCCTATTGGGCTAGTGTCCACAGAAAAAGATAAGTTCCCAGAAAGATCTCTTCCAAGCCATGTAAGTGGGTGGTGTGGTCAGGGGATGTCCAAGCATGTGGGTGCAATGATGGCCAAGGGTGCAAAGATATTACCTATGGGTGCCTTTGTAGAAGGCGAGTTGTCTCTGTCATGGATGCATTTTTTCCAAGCCCATTCTTGCCTTTATTCTTTTTATTCTTTTTATTCTTTTATTTTCTTTTTTTTGTTCAAAATCTAATCAGGGGACATTGCCTTGGCATGGTGACCAGAGCTGACAGCGTTACCGACAAGTACTTTTGCAGAGATGAGAAGGTTGGCTCGTGATGAGACCCCCTTTCCCTTGGCCATGCAACCAAGAGTCACTACCCTGGCGTGGTAACCAGCTGGTGGCAATGTCATACTGCTAGGTACCCATAGACCTAATAGGTTGGCTCGTGATGAGACCCCCTATCCTTTGATTAGGTCTTGTTTTATTATTTTTTCGGGTACCTCTTGTTTCTTGCTGAGAAGCTTTTTATTGCTTTCTCGGGGATCCTTGGGCGAAGCATCTCGAGTTTCATTTTTTAGGCTTTTATCTTTTACCATCTTGCTTTTACCTTCTGGGCCTTTAGCCCCTTCTTCCCACGAGATAAGGTGCAGTCCTGAAATAGGTCAACCCAATGCCTAGACAAGGGGAATGGGATAAGTGAGTGGGAAACAAGATGTAAGAGTGGTGCTATGATGGGACCGGATGATGGCTTTTCAAAAATCCCCCCAGTGGCAAACCAAAACCTACAGATATAGGCTTGCTAGGGCACCCTGTCAATCCCCCCAAACATGGTCAAGTGAGCAAATGTAAGATCCAAGCAATCGTTAGAGATAAGAGGAACCAGATGCATATATTTAAAGGTTTCAATGATCAAAAGTGACACATACCATGACACCTGGACCAATTACCTCATGGAGCAAGAACCTCTTCTGACACAGGACCAATCCAATGGTGATGGATGATGCTGCTGTTGTCAAGACAAAAGATGATGGGAGAAAAAGATGGGCCCTCCAGGGCTATGTTCAGGTCAATCCTGCTCTCGGTACTCCATGTCTAGGACCTGTGGGCCTCGAGACATGATCTCCTAGTTATCCCTAAAAAGTGGGGATAATAGGACAGAAGGAGGGAGCTTTTGAGATTCAGATCTGCTCAGTTTGGAGGGGTTACACTTTAGATCTAACCTGGAGACTTCACCTAGTGACTTGCAGTGGCCCGATCTATCTTTCTAGGGAGTTTCAAGGCATTTGGAGGCCTCCTTCATCCGGGACGAAATATTGAGCTTAACAGTATTCAGGAGGGTGCAGTTTTGATTGAGGATTCAGCAGTTTGGAGGGGTAGATCTTGGCATCTTGACTTGAGACTTCAAGGAGGGCTTCTACTTGCCTTGATCTATCATTCTGTGGAGTTTGATGCTATTTGGATGCTTCCTTCATCTAGGCCGAAACTTTGGGTCTTCTCAGCTTCTCAGGAGGACGTACCATCAACCAGGGGAGTTTGGCCTACACCTTGGTTCTTCTATATTGATCTTCATTTTGTATTCAGCCTTCGGAGGCTTGTATCTTCTTGTCGAGAGCATTTTGTAGCAGCTCATATCTTATCTTCTAGAGCTATCTAATGTTATTCCAGATCTGCATCCTCTTTATATCAGGTTATTTCTTATCCTATTAATAAAGGTCGGATCTATGATGTTTGGTTACATATCTTGTGTACTGGTCATATCTTGTATTTCCATTGATTAAATCTTCAGATCTATGCTTGATAACTGAATATAAACCCTAAGGCCAAACTTAAGAAGACAACCTGCAAACAAACACACAAACACAAGATAATCAGTGATTAGTTACTGTTCCAAGCGAAAAAAATTGGCTTGGGAACATTACATTGGATGCGCCCTGCTCCAAGCTCAACAGGGTCAGAAGGATCTGCTAAATCCCCAAGGCTGGCGACCTTCTTCCCCTTCTTTTCACCCACAAAGTTATGCTGCAACTACCAAAATTGGCTGGATAAATCGCCATGGATGATTACATCGTCGAAATCTGTTGTAAATTGTCTCAATAGAGGTGCCCTGCCTCCTCCTCCAATGGGTCAGGAGGAATCTGTCTCAATGTCTCCCTGGATGAGTAGATATGATAAAATGTACTATCTTTGTTGTCGGTAAACCCACTGTAAACCCCCACTGCCTGAATATGACACCCTAGTGGCTAGGATGCTTAGAAATATGCTCTGGAGAAACCATAACAGACAAAGAACTTGTCATGATTACTCTCAATGCTCTTCCAAGCCATTGGGAACCATTAATTCAAAGCATTAGTGGAAGAGCATACTTACCTCAGTTTGATCGTCTATGGGCAAACTGCACTCAGGAGGAAACCAGACTTATAGCCAGAGGCGTGCAAGACTCACATCATAATGACAATCAAGCCCTTGCTTCGCATGCAAAGAAAGGCAGAAGAAATAGAAGAAGTTTCAGCAAAGCATTCAATGACAAGAAAACTTCAACAGCTCCAAGTCATGAACAAAGAAAAGACATATCAAAGATTCAATGTTTCAGATGTGACAATATGGACACATTGTGAGAAATTTTCCTACCAAAAAGAAAGGAAGACAACATGCTTCCACCGTCGATGTTGATTCAGAACCACCTCAGAGAGATGAAGACATAAAAGATGAAGCGATCTTCTTCATTTCAGCACTCTCAGGTACAGTTCCTACTAATAGTGATATTTGGTTGATTGGCAGTGGTGCTTCCAGACACATGACTGGATATAGAGAACATCTTACAGACCTTGTAGAGAAAGAGTCTCGTCGACATGTTGTACTTGGTGATAATGCCAAATATACTGTGAAGGGAGTTGGATCTTCTTCTTTCCAACTAGATTCTAACATACATCTTCAATTAAGTGAGGTACTATATGTACCCGGGATGAAAAGGAACCTTGTCTCTGTTTCTTCCTTAGAGGATAAAGGCTACAAGGTTATTTTCCTTTAAGGAAAAGTTCTTGCATTGCACAAGAACTCACGCATGGATTCTACCCGAGTGATTGGTTTCGAGAAAACAGTTTGTACAGATTGACTGTCCGACCAGTCCAGGCATTATTACATGATACTATTAGCTTGAGCGAGCTATGGCATAGGAGACTTGCTCATTTACATTATAGAGCCCTTCCCGCTCTGGGGAAGATGGTGACATGCCTTCAAGAGATACATATCAAGCATGATGGCATTTGAAAAGGTTGTGCTCTTGGAAAGAATGTCAAGGGGTCCTTTACGAGCAGTGACAGTAGATCCAAGGGGATCTTGAACTTGATGCATACAGATGTTTGTGGACCCATCACTGTTGCTTCCTTGAGCAGATACTTGTACTATGTGCTCTTCATCGATGATCACTCTCAGAAGACGTGGATTTACTTCTTGACGACCAAGGATGGAGTCCTTGCGAGATTTCAAGAGTTTAAAGCTTAGGTTGAGAACATGACCGGGAAGAAGATCAAGGTGTTGAGATCAGATAATGGAGGAGAGTACACCTCCAGGGATTTCAGTGATTTTTGTATTGAGGCAGGGATCAAGAAGGAGTACATTGTTCCTTATAACCCTCAGCAGAATGGGGTTGCAGAGAGGAAGAATAGATCCATTGTTGAGGCAACCAAAGCAATGATACATAATCAGAATCTACCTATGATTTTGTGGGCAGAGGCATCCATGACAGTTGTGTACGTTCAGAACAGGAGTCCTCATAAGATTCTAAAGAACATGACTCCTGAAGAAGCTTTCACCGTAGTGAAGCCTGAGGTTGGACACTTCAAGATATTTGGGTGTCCAGTATACATTCATGCACCCAAGGAAAAGAGGACCAAATTAGACCCTTCAGGCAGAAAGGGTACATTTGTGGGGTACAATGAATCTTCGAAGGCATACCGGATATACATCCCTGGTCAAAGACAAATCAAAGTTAGCAAAGATGTCACCTTTGAGGAAGAGATAGCCTTTCGAAGATCCAGAGAATCTCAAATGGAGATTGACAGCGAGAAGAAAGAAGAGATAGTACCTCCTCCCCCTTCAGCAGTCCAGAGGAAGACAGTTACTGATCCAGTCGATCCAGTTGATCCTGTAGCTCCAGTTGATGTTCTGAGAGACATTGCAGTAGGACAGAAGAAACCTGCATGGGCTCGACAGACTCTGCAGAAGGCAGAGGGACATGCAGCTCCTCGTGGTACATTCTAAGAGAGAAGGAGACCACAGATATTTTCAAGCTATGTTTCAGCTTTGAGCCACATCATTGATACTGAGCCTTCTTGTCATGGAGAAGCAGCAGGTCAACAAGTTTGACAAGATGCCATGACCGAAGAGTATCAGTTCATCATGAAGAATGATGTGTGGGATATTGTTCTGAGACCGAAAGGGAAGTCTATAGTGACTTCCAAGTGGATCTATAAGATCAAACATTCAACTGATGGAAGTATCGAGAAGTACAAAGCGAGATTTTTGGCTAGAGGATTCTCTCAAGTGGAGGGAATAGATTATGAGGAGACATTTGCTCCTGAGGCCTGATACACTTCCATCCATACGATTATTGTCATTGCCACATCCATGGGTTGGAGACTACATCAGAAGGATGTGAAGACAATCTTTCTCAATGGAGAAATTGAGGAAGAAGTTTACATCGAGCATCCAGATGGATTCGTGATACATGAGAAGGAGTCTCATGTGTGCAGATTAAAGAAAGCCTTGTATGGACTAAAACAGGCACCTCATGCATGGTATGAGAAGATTGATGGATACTTGATGAGTTTGGGCTTCAGCAAGAGTGTTGTTGATCCCAACCTATCCTACAACATTGTTGGTGACGAGTGCCTAATTTTGGTCCTATATGCTGATGACTTATTCCTCACCGGTTCAGAAAGCCTTATTGTTGAATGCAAGCGTGCATTGGCTTCAGAATTCAAGATGAAGGACCTTGGTATGATGCACTACTTCTTGGGACTAGAAGTGTGGCAGAGGATTGATGAGATTCTCTTGAATCAAGGGAAATGCATAGTGGAGATATTGAAGAAATTTGGGATGAAAGACTGCAAGTCGATGCCTACACCAAGGGTGATCAATCTGAAGAAGTTGAGCAAGACTTCTTCCGATTCAGGCGAGATTGATCCACATCTTTACAGACAGTTGATTGGATCATTGATGTATCTGGTTAACACCAGACACGATATATGCTATGTAGTGAGTGTACTCAGTCAGTTTATGAGTCAGTCGAGACAGACACACTAGATAGCAGTGTTGAGATATTTACGAGGCACGGTTGGTTATGGACTGAGATATGCCTCCGATGTAGACATGAGATTGTAGGGATATGCCAATGCAAATTGGGCAGGGAGCGCAGTGGACTGGAAGAGCACCTCCGGTTGTTGTTTTACTTTGGGATCTGCCATGGTTTCCTGGTGCAACAGGAAACAGACTTCTATAGCTTTGAGTACCGCAAAAGCAGAGTACATTGCATTATGTGTGGCAGTCCGCGAAGCAATGTGGCTTCGCAAGCTCCTTGCAAACTTATTTGGACATGAGATGGATTCCACCATTATCCATTGTGATAACCAGAGTTGTGTGAAGCTCTCAGAGAATCTTGTGTTTCACGATAAATCGAAACACATCAAGATCAAATACCATTACATCAGAAATATGGTGGAGAGGAAAGCAGTACATGTGCAATACCTTTCTACACACGAGCAGGTTGCAGTTGTCTTCACCAAACCGCTGGCCAGGACGAAGTTCGAGTACTTCTATGAGAGACTTGGCCTGGTGGAGAATGCCTCCCTAGCTGAGAGGGAGTGTTGATGATTGCAGCTTCATGAGACATTCTCCAGATCGTACTCCTCTGGACTGAGTTGAGATGATCTGTGAGAATGCCTATATGATAGGTGAGTCGTACTCCTCTGGACTGAGTTGAGATGACTTGTGTTGGTCTCCTGTCGTGCTCCTCTAGACTGAGTTGAGATGACTTGAGATGGTCTCATGGCGTACTCCTATGGACTTAGTTGAGTTGACATGAGATGGCTCTCCAGTTCATACTCATATGGATTTAGTTGAGTTGATCTGTTTGAGAGTGACGTCCCTTCTGGTTGAGCACATGTGGACTTGTCCCTAGTGGCAGAGCACTAGAGGATGTGTGTGAGACCCCTTGCTATATTGTCAAAGAATAAGACTATTGTGAAACCCTAATTTGTATTGTGAAGGGTACAAGTCGGCCCTACTGTCTAAGATAATTAATAGTGTAAAAGATTAATTATATTATTGAGTTGTACAAGTTGGCCCTATTGTGCCAATAGACACATTTATTTGATGAGTAAGGTCATGTATTTATTAGAGAGATACATCCCCATTGTGGATCATATCTCATGCACTCAACGCTTAGCTTGGTGAGCTGAAATTTGGTGCGCACTTTCGTATGCGCTAGTTTTCTTGGTCATAGAGCACCCTCTTGTGTGCGCTAGGGTTTATGGTGTGAAGGTTCTTCTCTTGGAAATATTGTAAAGGGTTGTTGGGTTTTTCCCTTGGTTGAGAAGGGTTTTCCGAGGATAACTTCTTGTGTCTTGTGCATGGTTATTCTTCTTATGATCTTGGTTTACTGTAGCTATTGTGTTGTTGCATTGTTTATGGTTCAAGTTCATGCTAAATTGAAAAGAAACTACATGTGCTTGAGCAATCATTAAAAATTCAACAAAATTCTACTTTCCCCATATGAAGTCCAATGAGGTTGGAACCACTCTCAAACATCCTAAAACAATTAATGGTAATGTTAAAAATTTTAAGAATTTAACATTACCATTACCCTAGGGTTAGGTAATAGGCCCCCCCTTCCATTAAACAATTGATATTTTCTTTTAAATTGAATTATGTGGATCCATGATGCGTCATATGTATGTTGTATGGAACAAGCCATTTAGGTAACGAACCAGCCAAAAACAGTTTTGTGCCACCAATCGGCCTGGATTTGCCTCCAAACCAGTTCAACCAACCGATTTTGCCAGACCGGAATGGTTCTAATAACACTTGTTGTGCCAGACCTCTGACCACACATCATCATAGTGAAAGACGAGACTGACTCCATATGGATCCAAAGCATGTTAGATTTCCAGTGAGCTATGGCGCATGTATTCCTTTTAAATTTTCTGTTAACAATTACTTGAACCATAACTACTGCAGCAAACCAAGATCACAAGAAGAAGATCCATGCACAAGTACAAAAGAAGTATGATGGGAAACCCTTCTCAACAAGGGAAGAAAACCCAGCCAATCCTTTGCTATATTCCTCAAGAGAAAGACCTCCCACACCATCACCAAAAACTAGCACACAAGAGGGTGATGCAATTCTCATAATTTCAGACCACAACTTCTGAAATCATGAGATGACACAAATGATAAGTGTGTTTCCTCAATGGGGATTCACCTTTATTTATATTAGACTTGTCACATCAAATGATGTGTCTATTGGCACAATAGGGCCAACCTCAATAACTCAAAGTATAATTAATAATTACCATATTAATTATTATCTTTTATATTAATTATCTTTTACATTTATTATTAATCACATTAAGGTGGGGCCGACCTGTACCCTTTACATTACAATTAGGGTTACAGGCAGGTCTGATTCTTGAACAATATAGCAAGGGATCTTATACACCCACTAGTGCTCATCCACTAAGGGCACATCCATAGGGATGTCCATATCTTTGGCTCACTGCATTACACAGAAGAACCAGATCTTCACACGTTCACCTGTGCTCGTCCACAGGCACGTCCACTCTACAGATCTTCTTTCCCACTGCCTCACACAAGAGAATCATCTGGAGTTTCTCGTCAACTCTGCTGCTCAGAGGAGGCTAATACATCATCTTCATTTATGTTCACATGACGATGCACCCAGCACTTTGGGATTTCACACGTTCACCTTGTACTCAGCCACAGGCACGTCTAACAGATCACCTTTCCCACTGGATAATCATCTAGAGTTCTTCTCAACTCTCTTAATGGAGGAGGTCATCTCTACGTTCCAGCTCTGTCTCAGGTAGGAACCACGTACCCTTCTTAGGGGCTTTCTCTCAGGTTTGTAATCTGAGAGAAAGACTCACATAGCTGCAATGATCCACATCTCACAAGTTTGTAAGTTGGAGAATGTCTCACATAGCTGCAATCATCAACAAAGCAAGGCACCTCCAGCCCATCGGACTAACCCCCAGCTTTAGCAGAGTAACCAGACTTCTATCTAAAGCTTCTTTCCTTCGACCTTGGATGGTAGGAGAGCAGGGATCCCTCGCTCCTACACCCTCCCCCAGGATCATACAATTGGATCCCACTATGGTGTGCCCAACGACTTCGACAACATGCCAATACCTCGGTCGCCCCCTCCACCTTCAGTCTTCGAGACCAAGAGACTTTGCAACCATCCTCTTCTCTCTCTTTCTAGATCAACATCAAGATGTCCAATCTCGTATTCTCAGTTTGTATCACTACACCTATGACACCACTATATATCTTTTGAATTTGGTATTAGTTAGACCTCGTGACTAGCTTAGCTAGATAAAGACACTTATCTAGGTTGCACTTTTTCTTTCACTTTCTTTATCTTACTTTCAGCATTACCTAGGAGTTGCTTTTGCTCCCACGTTGTATTCACAGTAGATGTATCTTTTAGTCCTGTTATCCATCAGTTTGCACGAGCTGAATTGAAGATGAGCCGCCGACGACTGAGCAGACAGATGCTCAGATGTCAGAGTTCAGAGTTCAGCAGGTCTTTCAAAAGAACACCTTTTTTCCGCATTTCCATCCCTCCGAGGGCATTGTAATAAATGACTTGAGCATGAAATATTGTAGAAGGCTATTGGCCACCTAAGACCTAGGTACGAGCATGTACTCTAGAGTGTTTTTTTCACTTGTTAATTATTTTTTGCCTGCCTTAGTGGGCGATTAATAATTTCTAAGTTTTTTCACTCAGAGACTGACTCCAAAGCTGGAGTATGTGCTGGTGGTTAGGCCTTGGCATGGTATAACCAATGTCTAGTGTCTAAATGTATATGAGTTCAAGTTAGGTCATATTAATTGAGTCATATGAAAATTGCGGCTAGGTTTGATAAGTTTTTATTAATGTTTTAGTGAAATAATAAAATTCCCGCAAAAATTGAATTTTTTAATTGTAAGTCAATAAATTGTAAAAATATGGCATCAGTCATTGTCAGATGTCATATTTATGGTCGTTTTCCAGTCTAGAGTACCATGTAAACCCCTATTTCCCTTATGTCGAGGCAAAAAAGTGATTATTATCACTAAAAAATGAAATTTGCTCGAAAAATACGGAAAAGGGATAATTTAATTAATTCCCTATTTTTTAGGGAAACTGGGGAACATGTCGAAAACACGTTTTTTCCTTGTCCCCAGTCGACTAGAGGCTTGAGCAAGTTTAGTAAAGTGGTAGGCGACTTCAACTGGAGTGACATAGGCGTGGAGGAGATCCCAATGAAGGGACTCGAATCCACTTGCTTAAGTGGTGCACTTAGGAAGAATGGTGCACATCCCAAGGCAGCCAACACGCCCTTCACTCCCACACACCCACACTTCACCTTACTTCACTCCCTCATACCCCTACTTCACTACCCTTCATCTCCTCTACACTCCACACATCTCCCACCTCACTTGTGCGCCACTCCCCT
>ML813939.1:32100-51789 GCA_009831015.1 Picea engelmannii
AGAGCAACCTTGATTCTATGTGACAACCAGAGCTGCATAAAAATGACAGAGAATCCTATATTCCACGACAAGTCGAAGCACATAGAGATCTGTTATCATTACATCCGTGACATGGTACAGAGAGGAGCCTTAAAGCTCCAGTATATTAGCACGGATGAACAGGTTGTTGACGTGTTGACCAAGCCCCTATCTCGTGTGAAGTTTGAGTACTTCCGAGATAAGCTTGGCATAGTCCGAAAGCACCTTCCTCGAAAGGGGGAGTAGTTGTGATGTTCCTTGCTTCTAACCTAGTTGTCAGACGTAAAGCAAGATGAGATGTTCCTTGCTTCTGACCTAGTTGTCAGACTTAAAGTAAGATGATATGATGAGACTAGCATTGAGCTTCCGGCTGGATAACTGTGACGTAAAGTCAGTCTAGTATCCTGCTTCCAACCGAATGGTTGTGACGTAAAGCGGGATGAGTATCTTGCTTCCAGCTTGAGTGCTATGACGTAAAGCAAGACGATGAGATGAGACTAGTACTGTGCTTCCAGCTTGATAGTTGTGACATAAAGCCAATCAAGTATCTTGCTTCCAGCTTGAGTGTTGTGACGTAAAGCAAGACATTGAGATGAGACAAGTATTGAGCTCCCAGCTTGGCAGTTGTGAAGTAAAGCCAGTCTTGTATTATGATGAGCCAGCCTTGTGTTGTGATGATGATGATGTATCAGTTTTTTATACTAATACATATTGATGCAGATGATGATGGCATTCCTTGAGAATGACAATGTTGTTGATGAAGAAAACTTCCGATGATTTATAGATACGCCAATCAGTGTTCCAAGATGATGTTGATGATGTTGTCCTCTCACCCACTTGATGTTGTTGATGATGTTGTCCTCCCTCTCTCGCATGATGCTGCTGAAGAATACCCTTCTTGTTAAGGAGGAGTGTTGAAACAATGTAACTGCAAAGAGTATTCTTATTATTATTGATATATTATTCATAGGATCAATCCCCATTGTGGATTGATCATGTCGGTTATTGTAATAGGACCAAATCCCCTTTTGCAGATTGGTCAAAAGACAATTGTAATAGGCAGAATAAGAAGTCGGCCCCAACAGATATTAAAGAGGCCCAGAAATATAATAAAGGTGGGTTTATCCACCCAGTTTGAGAAGTCGGCCCTGCCAGTGAAGAGACACTTCACACGTGCTAGACTTGTATAAATAAGGAGGCTAGCGCCTCACTTAGACACACAACTCACTTGCTCATTTTGAGAGACAAGTTCAGATCTGCTGCTGGAGAAGGAGAGAGAGAGTGGCGCATATCTGGGAGAGGACTTTATGTATTAGTTTAAGAGATCTCTTGGCATTGTATTGGCTATCTATATTAAGGAAGTTTTGCTGGGTTTTCTTCCCCTAGAGGGTTTCCCGGGATAAATGTTGTGTCTCTTGTGATTGTGTATTTCTCAGTGATCTTGGATTATGCTATTGTTATCTAATGAAATGCAAACATCTATAATAATGGCTTAAACATTAGCACTTTAAATGTTGTTTTTTCACCAGGCAACATTAAATAATTTAATTAATTAATTCCCTTGCACCGACTATAGCCTACGAGAATTAAATGGGCTATTAAGTCCTCCTGGAGTGATCACTGGGAAAGGGACATTACAGTTCTCCCTTCCCAAGATTGTTTGTCCTCAAACAACTGTTGATTTTTCATAAGCTAGGTTATGCATGAAATTTATTCCATTTTTGCATTTCACTTAACCATAAACAATAATGTTGCAGCAACCAAGATCACAAGAAGAAACACCATGCACAAGAACACAAGAAGTACCCTGGGAAACCCTTCTCAACAAGGGAAGAAAACCCAGCCAAATCCTTTGCTATAATCTTCAAGAGAAAGATCTTCACCAACAAGAGAGACTTAGCACACAAGGGGGTGCTTAAGCCCTAGAAGACTAGCGCCCAAGAGAGGTGCACACCTTTTACCAAGTAGATGTATTTGTTGTAATTTCCAAACACACAAGAAAGATATGATTCCACAATGGGGAATCATCCCTTACTTATATTAGACTTGTCCAATCAACAAAGGCATCTATTAGCTCAACAGGGCCGACCTCTCTAAGTCACTTTATAATTTATTATTATTATTATTATTATTAACCATATTAATTATCTTTTACACTTATTATTATACACATTAAGGTGGGGCCAACCTGTACCCTTTACATAACAATTAGGGTTACAGGCAGGTCTGACTCTTGAGCAACATATAGCAAAGGATCTGATACACCCACTAGTGCTCATCCACTAGGGGCACATCCATAGGGATGTCATAGCTCTGGCTCACTGCATTACACAGAAGAACCAGATTTACACACGTTCACCTGTGCTCATCCACAAGCACATCCACTCTACAAATCTCCTTTCCCACTGTCTCACACAGGAGAATCATCTGGAGTTTTCTCGTCAACTTTGCTGCTCAGAGGAGGCTAACACATCATCTTCATTTATGTTCACATGACGATGCACCCAACACTTTGGGATTTCACACGTTCACCTTGTGCTCAGCCACAGGCACGTCCAACTCATCAGATCGCCTCTCACATTGGATAATCATCTGGAGTTCTTCTCACTCTCTAAATGGAGGAGGTCATCTCTACTTTCCTAGATTTGTCTCAGGAAAGAACCGTGTACCCTTCTTAGGGACTTTCTCTCAGGTTTGTAAGCTGAGAGAAAGGATTCACATAGCTGCAATGATCCACACCTCACAGGTTTGTAAGCTGGAGAATGTCTCACATAGTTGCATTCATCAACACCTCAGCTAGGGAGGCATTTTCCATCAGGCCAAGTCTCTCACGGAAATACTCGAACTTTGTCTTGGCAAGTGGTTTAGTGAAGATATCTGCAATTTGTTCATGAGTAGAAAGATACTGTACATGTATTGTCTTCCTCTGCACCATGTCTCTGTTATAGTGATACTTGATTTCAATGTGTTTCGATTTGTCATGAAACATTGGGTTCTCGGAGAGCTTTACACAGCTCTGGCTGTCACAATCAATAGTCGTCGAATCCATCTCATGATCGAACAAGTCTGTCAAAAGTTTGCGAAGCCATACAGCTTCACGAACTGCCACACTCAGTGCAATGTACTTTGCCTCTGTTGTACTTAAAGCCACAGAGCTTTGTTTTCTGCTACACCAGGAAACCATGGCTTATCCTAAGGTGAAGCAGCAACCTGAAGTGCTCTTTCTGTCCACTGCACTTCCTGCCCAATCTGCATCGGCATATCCTTCCAAGCTTAAGTCCACATTGGCTGCATATCTTAGGCCATAACCAATTGTGCCTTGTAAGTATCTCAATACGTGTTTTGCAACTATCCAATGTGTCTGTTTTGGTTGGCTCATAAACTGGCTAAGCACATTTACTGCATAGCAAATGTCTGGTCTGGTGTTAACCAGATACATCAAAAATCCAACAAGTTGTCGATATAAATGTGGATCTACGTCTCCTGAATCAGTGTCACTCATTTTCTTTAAATCGACTACCATTGGAGTAGGCATGGATTTGCAATCTGTCATTTTGAGCTTCTTTAGTATCTCCATAGTATATTTTAATTGACTTAGGAAAATCTCATCTTTTCTCGACTATACTTCTAGTCCCAAGAAATAATGCATTAGGCCCAAATCCTTCATTTCAAATTTGGCAGTCAAGGCTTGTTTGCATTCTGCAATGAGTCTTTCTGAACCGGTGAGGAAAAGGTCATCCACATATAAGACTAAGATCAGGCACTCATTCCCATCAATGTGATAATACAAGTTTGGGTCAGTTGTACTTTTGTTGAATCCCAAACTCATCAGAAATCCATCAATTTTCTCGTACCAAGCACGTGGTGCTTGTTTTAAGCCATATAGGGCTTTCTTCAACCTGCATACATGAGATTTTTTGTTGTGCATAACAAAACCTTCGGGCTACTCAATATAAACTTCTTCCTGAATTTCACCATTGAGAAAAGTTGTCTTTACATCCATCTGATGTAGCTTCCAACCCATGGAAGCAGCTAGTGCAATGATAGATCAGATGGAGGTATATCTGGCTACCGGTGCAAATGTCTCGTCATAGTCCCACCCTTAACCTCCTCATGTGGTTGCTCATCATCCAAACTATTGTGCTCGCTGCCCTAAGACTGTCCTACTTGCTCTTCCCCATCACTATCTAAAAGCACCTCTATGTAATGCACCTTACCCTTACCCATACACCTGTGACCAGATTCCCAAGGCTCCTTACAACTGAAACAGAGTTTCTTCCTTCTCAATTCTTTGCAAGCCTCGTCATCCAACTTATCTCTCTCAGCCCGCTCCTTCTGGAAGGGTTTCTTGTCTTTGTTTTTTTTTAGGAAGGAAACGTTTAGAAGAAAATTTATTCTTTGGGGTTGAGTTCTCCATGTCTCGTGCTCTAATGATAGCATCTTGTTGAGATGTTGGTTTGAAGGCCTTAATCCAACCACACAGGGGCTCGAATACTCCTTTAATGAAAAGAATAATCAGCATGTGCTCCAACACATCCGTCACCATGACCGCGATCCTCTTAAAATCTGAAATGTAAGCATCCACTACCCCAATCTACTTGAGATGTGCCAGCTCTTTGAAATGCAACTTTGGGTCCTTATCAAATCAATCAATAAGCGTCTGTGTGAAATCCAAGTACGACGTAATATTGGCATGCCCCAACATGACTAGCCCATGGTACCACCACTCGTGGGCCTCTCCATCCAAATGCAATGTAGCATATATGATGGCCTTCATCTCCAACATAGGATTGAGTTGGAAATATGTGTCCAACTTCTGAACCCAAGCTCTGGCAGTGCATTTGTATGAGCCATCAAAGGAAAGGATAGACAATTTCCCAACTTTTCGTTGAAGATCCAGATTATGTGGGCCCCTGTTGTAATCCCTTGGCCTGTTCTTGTAATTGATGGTAAATGTTATCGCGCAATTTGTACTTTGATAGTAGGAAAGGTTAAGGAGAGAATATTGGCGTAACTGGAGACCAATCCTATCACTGTCACCTCAATAGGATGTCATCAATATGCCATAAAGCTTAATCCTTAAAGATGAAGAGTGCATTGATGTTTATGTGTGATATGTGTTAACCCCCTAGTTGCACCAGGTAGGACTAATGATGATCTACAAAGGTTGAACAAGTCAATTGTTCAAAATTAGAGTTCAGAAGTCCAATCGGGTCTTAAGACCCCTTCAAGTTTTCTTCTTCTTCTTCTTCTTTATGCATGATCTATAGCCCATGGGGGGAATTGTAATGAAATGAACTATCATGATAACCTTGTTATGTAAAAGGCTTAGCCCCCTAAGACTTAATCATGAGTGCATACTCTAGAGTGTTTATTTTCACTTTTTAATTATATCTTGATGGTTAAGCGAGTTATAATTTCTAAGTTTTTTCACTCATTACCTCCAAAGTTGGAGTGTGTACTGATGGTTACGCCTTAGTAAGTTATCTAAGTCCAGTGTCTAATGTATATTACCATGCTAGTCATTGGCCTTGAGTCTCATGGACATGCACTAAGTCGTAAAAATTCCCACAAAATGGGATTTTTACCTTGTAATTGGATGCAATAATAAAAAAGTGGTACTTGGAGATGTTATATGCCTTGGAGGTATTCGTTTTCTAACTCATAATACCCCTTTTACCTGGGCACCCCCTTTTCAAGATACATTATTGACTTATTCTCTTAAAAAAGTCAATTTTACTCGAAAAGGGTGAAAAAAGACCCAAAAAAATCAGCTTTCCTAATTTTAAGGAAACATGTCCAGGACATGTTTTCAGTTAACTCTCTCTTTCTCTATGTTCACTAGCTCTTAGTGGCACTTGAGGTGAGTTGAGCCAAGTTGCTTGGAGTTGATTGGGAGTTCTCTTTAGTTGATGGAGATCCTTATGGCTAGTGTGCACCTCTTGAAGAGATGTGACACATGGTGAAGGAGGGACGTCAATCCCAAGGTTGCCACCTTCCCTTAGAAAGGTGGCGCCCTCTTATCATCTCTCTAATTCACTTAGGGCGAGTTATCTCACCTTTCATAAGAGGTGACTTCAATCCACCTTTCCATTTGTCAAAGCTCTCTTGGGATGTGTGCCCTCCCTCCTCGGGAAGTGCGCCCCTCCCTCTATATAAACAAGCATTCTCTCCCTCTTTTGGTTAGATTTTGGAAACTGGAGAAACGCTTGTTCTCTATTGTTGTAATCATTTGATATTAGAATGAAGATAAAGACTTTGGAGGTCATATGGTGAATGGTGTCATTTGTCGGAATATTAACCAATACTGAGGGGGGTGGATCGGTATTCAACACTTTTTACCACTTTTAATCACATTATGTAAGAATTTAAGATATCAACAAATTATCACTTATGATTGCATTCAATATACCATGAACATATAACCACAGATACACAATACACAAGAATTTTACATGGAAACCCAAATGGGAGAAAACCACAGAACACTTTAATATATATCTTGAAGATTACATCCACCGGAAGCACCAACTTCCAAAATTCTCTAGCACCCTCTGGAAGGCGGCACCAACCCCCCATATACAGGCTCCAATCTGAAGGAAGATACAACTCTCCAAATTCTCCAGCTCCAACTGGAAGGAGGCTCCAACCCCCTAGTTTACAGGCTCCAACCTGAAGGAAGCTACGACTCCCTAGATTCTCCAACTCCAACTGGAAGGAAGCTCCAACCCCCTAGTTTTATAAGCACCAACTCAAAGGAAGCTACAACTCCCCTACAAGCACCAACCTGCTCTTTGTTATCCCCATTTTGTGGATAACTAAGGAGATGATGTCTCAAGGCCCTCAGGGTGCAGATATGGAGTGCCAAGAGACTAAATGACCAGCAGTACCCTTTGCACAGATGGAAAACCCAATCACCACCACAGATGGTCACAGGTTTGCAGATGGCATTCACCACACCAGCTGGCTTCTAGAAGGCAGTGGGCCTTGCTCCATGGAGTACAAGTCAATATTATGGTGAGCATCATTTCAATATTCAAGCCATTTGATTATGTTGTATCTTAGATTGCTCTAGATTTCATGATATATGCTTGGACATTATGCCTTTTTCCCTTCTTCACCTTAGTAGTTGACATTGTGCCCTAGCAAGTGGTCTTCTTTGGGAATGGGTTTGCCACTAGGAACTCCCTTAATGAGCCATCGTACCATTCCCGACCATACTTACCACTTTCCATCATTATTCTCCTCCATTTCCTTATCTCTTGGGATTTTAGGGTGTATTGACCCAAGAAGGGGTTGTCCCTCATTCTATGGGAAGAAGGGGGTGAAGGCCCAGAGGGGTTGATGTTGGGTAAAAGATAAAAGCCTTGTTTAAACCTTCCCGATGCTTCGCCCAGAGATCACCCGAGAAAGCAATAAAACGCTTATCTTTGAGTAAAGGGGACCCACAATATAATAAAGAATGCTTAAAAGGTTAGTTGAAGGATAGGAGGTCGCATCACGAGCCGACCTATCATGTCCATGAATATCTAGTGGTATGACATTACCATCATCTAGTCACCAAACCAGGGTAATGGCTCTCAGTTGCATGGTTGAGAGAAAGGGGGTCTCATCATGAGCCAGCCTTCTCATTTCCACTACGTGTTTGTGGGTGACATTGCCATCATCTCGTCACCACACCAGGGCAGTGACCTTCAACCTCTCCTTATGCTATATTGAAAGAAAACAAAGAAAGAAAGATAAAAGACAATTGATGGGCTTGGAAAAAATGCATTGCAGACGAAGGTACCACACACCCTCTACAAAGGAACCCATGAATGAGATACTACGACCCCTTGTATCTCATGAGCCCTATGCCCATTGAGTCTTGACCCCAACCACTTCATCCACTTTACATGGCTTAGAGAGGGATATCTTGGAAACTCTCCTTGACCTAGGGCAAGATCTGCCCAATAGGACACCTCGTCAACCCTCCCATATTCAAGCTTAACAAGTCGCATAGTGTCTTTGAGCAGTTAATTGTTTGATATAGTGATCTTTGATGCACATGCTTAGTGTTGAAATATTGTGTAAGTGCAAAGAATATTCTTATTCCCTTTTGTGGATAAAGTAAAAGATAAAATATATATATTGACAAGTCGGCCCCAAATAAAAGTATAGGTCGGCCCCAGTAAAAAATGAAATGACCAGTATAAATACAACACCCCATCACCTCATTCCATCATCCAGTTTTGCGCACCTTCTCTAGTTTTCTGGGTATTGCGCAGTTTTTCAAGGTTTCGAGTCTTGTGCAAGGTGAAGAAGAGAAGGAGGATAAGGAGGAAGTTTTCTTAGGGTTTTACCCTATAGTTCTTTGATTATTTTCTGGTCTAGCATCATGGTAGTTTGTCTCTCGTAGAGAAAGAGTTATTCTGGTACTATACTTGGTTATTGAATCTATATTAAAGAAGTTTTGTTGGGTTTTCTTCCCCTTGAGGGTTTCCCAAGATAAATGCTTGTGTACTCTGTGATCTTGTTTCTTTCAGTAAGATCCTTATTATGTTGTTGTTATAACTGTAATAATTACTATTGAACCCGGGATTAATAATAACAGCTTAAGCAAGAAACTTAACATGGTTTCAAAGCAGGCCTGAAAGAGCATTGTCGCAGATTCAGTCTTCAGTTTTATCGAGATTCAAAAATTAGGGTTTCTTGAATATTTGGAATTTTTTGTTGCAAACCACATTGGGAATTGCGCCCTTCCTAGGCGCATCTTTTGGCACAAGAATCGAAGATTTTCAGTGGCCAGAACTCCCGGTTAGTCAAAACCTAATTTGACTTGGTACCAGAAAACCAGAACCAGAACCAGAAAGCTGCAGTCCAGAATTTCGCAGGTCCAATTTCAAGGGTCAGAAATTGGAATTTTGAGAAACTAACTATCCTAGCATACTCGCCTCAGTTCAGCGCATCTTTTGGTGAGTTCAGTTTTCAGATCCAAGAAATTTGATTTTTCTATTATTTCTATAGCCCGGAGGGCTAGGGTTTCTACTACAAGAAAGAATGCCTGCCGGTATGAGGGTAAGACAGCCTGGAAAGATCTGGAAACTTCAGATCTTGGAAGGATAGGTTGTAGATGATTCTAGACGAGAATGATCTCCTATAACATGTTACAGTGGGTGTACCAGAACCAGAGGAAGAAGAGCAAAAGACCAAGCATAAGAAGAATGAAAAGAAAGCAAAGAGAATTGTGTCAGATTCAGTAAAGGATCACTTGATCCCTCATATATCCGAACTACAGACAACAAGGCAAATGTATGAAGCACTCAGCAGGTTATATGAAAGCAAAGACATTAGCTAGAATCTTGCCTTAAGAAATCAACTTCGTAATATGAAGATGGAAAACTCAAAATCTGTCTCGTCCTATCTTATGAGAGTTTCTCAGATTAGAGATCAGCGTGCAACTATTGGAGATGTCATTAGTGACAAAGAGCTTGTAACCACAACCCTAAATGGGTTTCCAACATTTTGGATTCCTTTTGTACAAGGAGTGTGTACAAGAAGCAAGTTACCCAAGTTTGATAAGTTATGGGCAGATTGCACACACGAAGAATCTAGACTTGCAGACCAACAGAAGAGATTAATTGTTGACGAAGAAAAAGCTCTTACAGTTCAAAAGAACAGAAGAAGTTCCTTCAGGATGAACAATAAAGAAGCTAACTCCGTAAGAGTTCCAGATAAGAAGAAAGATGTTTCAAAGATCAGATGCTACAACTGTCAAAAGTTGGGACACTTTTCCTATGACTGTCCTCAAGGAAAAGGGAAAAGAAAGCATCAAGCACATGTGGCAGAGGAAGAGGAATCTCCTCCCTCAAAGAAAGCTTTAGTAGAAATTGAGGATTATATACTTTAAGTTGAAGATAGTTGATCTGAAGAAAGATAGCAAATGGTGGAGTCCATGGAGACTCCCCACACAAAAACAAAAGATAAGTATTCATGTTTATTTTTAGTATCTTGTTTACTTTAATACTTTATCATTACAAGTTAGATTTTTGTGAGAATGTTAATTAACCTCGTTTTATTTCAGTGTCTATGCAGATTTATGAAGGAAGTATCAAAAAAGAGGATAAAGAAAGAGATAAAATATTTATTTCAGGTATGATCACTCATGAGAGTGGCAAAGGTATGTGTTTAGCTATGATAGTAAGGGAAAATTTGGTAATTTCATAGCTAGAGTGAAAAAGAGTTCAAAAGTCTTATTCATGATTAGGGTTTCAGATGTGTACATGGTTGAACAAGTTTTGCTTAAGAAAAGATGTGTACTACTTTGATAGAAATCTTGATATAGTTTTATTTGATTACTGCTTATTGTTACTAACTGATTGGCTAAGTGACATATCTCAGAAAGCATATTGTAAGTAAGTTTACAAGTCTCGGAAGAAAGAACTTATGCCTTGACTTTAAGAACCAGACAATATCTAGTATTTATATAGGAGCAGGAGGCTCCTAAAGATGCAGAACAGAAATGTTCAAGATGAAGAGAAAGATGGATACTCAGATATAGTTGATGAGATGCAGGAAACTGCAGGTTGCTCCAGTACCGTTCTTATAGATGCAGAGGGAGCAGGTTGATCCAGTAGGAAGTCAGAAAGAAAGAAATGTTCGAACTCAAGAAGGCTCCCAGGATATTACAGAAGAGAACTTCAAGGATGATGATTATTAGATGTTACACAATTAAAGAAGCTCTTAGTTTGGTGCAAGAGGGAGCTATGTCTCTGAGTTCGAAATGGAGGATCGTGATTTGGTGCAGTTAGGAAAGCAGTGCTCCATGGAACAGTTTACTCAGTGGATGAGTAATGTGATATTTTGATCAAGATGAAAGCTATCCAGTAGATGGATGGTGCCCAGCAGACGGGTAGCATGGTATTATACCATGGAAAGATTTTGGACCACAAGAGATTTTTTCCAAATCCCATAGCTAGACCTTCGTAGAGAAGGAATGAGCAATCCCACAGGTAGACCTTCATAGAGAAGGAAAAGAGAAGAGACCTTTGTAGAGAAGGAAGAGACCTTCGTAGAGAAGAAAGAGACCTTCATAGAGAAGGGGAATGAGAAATTTTCCAAGGTTGGCCTCTGTCCAAGTGTTGAGTTTTGGATACTCTAGGGACATGCTAGAATACCGTCGTAGAGAGGAGTGTGGATGTTTCTCCAAGGGGCAGCGGGCAGATACTCTCCTCTAGCCAAGGATTGAGTAGCCTGGAACACAAACCTTGACCATGTGGAATGGTTAGTTGGCTCTTGAGGTTTGTGTTGTGATCCTGCGTGGATCATGGAAAGGGAGTCTAGTCTTGCCCAGGCTAGCATCTTAGCTTCTCTAGTTCATGTGGAATGACTAAGAGTGAAGCTATGGTAGTAGTCCTCCCCAGTGGATGGGTGAGATAGATGACTACAAGAGAAGGGAGAACATAAAAGGAATGGCAAAACTCATAGAATATCTTTTGTGTGAAGATAAGATATCTTCTGTGTGAAGATAAAAAAGAGTATCTTCTGCGTGAAGATGAAAAAAAGAAAGAGTATCTTTTGCGCGAAGATAAGAGAACAAAACTTCTTTAATATGGATTCATGGAGAACAAGTCAGTGATCATGATGCCAGATGACCAAGTGGATTATATTGATGGCTCATGTTATCCAGTTGATGTTGTCACCTAGTTGATGATGTTGCCCAGTTGATGATGTTGCCTAGTTAATGATGTTATCCAGTGGATGATGTTACCCAGTTGATGATGTTATCCAGTTGATGATATTGCCCCGATGATATTGTTCAGTTGATGATGGCATCCAGTGACCTGTCAAAAGATAAAGAATATCCTTCTTGTTAAGAGGGAGAGTTGAAAGATTGTGTAACTGCAAAGAATATTCTTATTCCCTTTTGTGGATAAAGTAAAAGATAAAATATATATATTGACAAGTCGGCCCCAAATAAAAGTATAGGTCGGCCCCAGTAAAAAGTGAAATGACCAGTATAAATACAGCACCCCAGCACCTCATTCCATCATCCAGTTTTGTGCACCTTCTCTGGTTTTCTGGGCATTGCACATTTTTTCAGGGTTTCAAGTCTTGTGCAAGGTGAAGAAGAGAAGGAGGATAAGGAGGAAGTTTTCTTAGGGTTTTACAATATGGTTCTTTGATTATTTTCTGGTCTAGCATCATGGTAGTTTGTCTCTCGTAGAGAGAGTTTTTTTGGTACTATACTTGGTTATTGAATCTATATTAAAGACGTTTTGTTGGGTTTTCTTCCCCTTGAGGGTTTCCCAGGATAAATGCATGTGTACTCTGTGATCTTGTTTCTTTCAGTAAGATCGTTATTATGTTGTTGTTATAACTATAATAATTACTATTGAACTCGAGATTAATAATAACAGCTTAACCAAGAAACTTAACACTTAGATGGCTTATTTATTGATTGGATTCACTTATCATGATGTTATGACTTGAGATCCTTGGAGGGCGTGCTCATTTGTCTTTGTAGGACCTAGTTGGTGAACGGTTTTGGGAGAACAAGCCTAGCTTGGGCTTCCATGGGGCTACAAGCCCACAGGTTGGATGCCAAGGGCCTACATGCCGGATGGGAAAGATCAGACTTGGAAGGCCTTAATGATGACTTGGACGACATAGCCTAGCCCCCACATGCCAAACATTTTACCTAGGATAGGAAAAACCTCACTTCTAGAGACATGACGTCATCTAGGGGGGTTAGGGCTTGGTTGTGAGGTGCCACTCATTTACACTTGGACGTTTTGAGAAGAAAGGGTCTTCACCATGATGAGATCATCTAGATGCTTGACATGTGGCCTTTGGAGGCCTACCTATGCTTCTCCAATACCAACGACTTCCTCAAAGTGGCAAAACGTCCCCTAAAGGGGTGACGTCCTTCTAAAATTAGGGTTTTCTCATGTGCAAAAGTGAATTTTAAATGAATTACTTTGTAAAGGGGGAAAGATTAGGGTTGTTGACCCATAATCTTGTGTTTTACCCCTTAATTTGTGGGCAAGTCACCTTAGTGACATTTGTATAAATAAGAGATCATAAGATCTCATTTTAACATAACTCTCCCTCTTGTGAGAGGACTTGGTCTGAAATTTGCGCCACACTTGGCTCTTTCTATCTCTTGTGCACTTGTTTATGGCTATATTGATAAATGGTTGATGGAGGATTGAGGCGCTAGCCTTGGGTGATGCTTTTCTAGCTCTTATGGTGGATTGTCTTGGCATTTCTCTTGATCTTGGTATGGTTTTCTACTATTATGCTATCATTTTCTTCAAATCAAGTATTGTTATGCTAGGAACTAGGTGGGAAGTATAAGGGAATACACCCCCACCATAGTCTTCGTCATTTTATTGCTTCATCTCATTGATTACACTACAGTTTGCTAAGAGAAGTATAAGGGCATACACCCTCTTATAGCTTAAACCCTAGCCTAGAGAAACTTGCCTTGGGAAGTAAAAGGGCTTACACTCCCAAGGAGGTACCTTCTCTAAGCTCTTTGTTTACTTGACTCCATCAACCCAATAGTAAAGGCACTAGTCATACTTTTTTGCAATGGAGATATAAAATCATTGCCTTGGAAAACGCAATTTTTGGTCTTTTGAAAAGTTTATTTCTTGAAGTTGGTTTGCCTAATTGGGAGGGGTCTTCCCCTATTAGGGAGTCCCCTCTCTCCCACTATTGCTTGTTGTTGTTATAGAATTACATCTTCATCCATTAGGGCTGCAGAAACCCTAAATCATTTGCTTAAATAACTCTCGTATCAACCATTGGATTTTGCTCAAATTATTGCACACTTATTCTCCTTGGTCCAGCGCACTTTTTGGCAAAGCTTGAAGGGATTTGAGTGGCTGATTTTCTTGTTGTGATACATTGAATGTTACAGCCATAAGGCTGATATAATTTGCTGCAGACAAGTGTTTACAACAGCCTTATCTTCTTATGCTAGAATATTGGTTTCTCATCTTGAGTTTAGCTAGTCATTTACTAGTCTTTCTCTTGTATTTTTTACTTGATCTCTAGCACTTGTTGAGCAGCTTATAGTACCATTTACTTGTTGATATATATTGTTATCTATTGCTGCAAATTAGGAACAGCAAGCTTAACTTGCTAATCCAACTAACATATATCATTGCAAAGTGTCTTTTCTTGTGTCTCAAGCAGGTACAATCATCCGGAGAAGTACTATACCTGTGGGGTAGCAATTACTTAACTTGCAAGGCATCTCTCCCTACCTTTTATTCCACTTAGAATTGACCTTTAGGGGCTTCACTTCCATTTCCCTCCATCTCCATCTCAATCCCCCTAGGGTCACCGGGATCGCCTCCCTAGAGTGACCTAGTCACCCTTGAAGTGTGAGACCTACATCGAGGTGGCATTGGGTGTAGGATTTTCAAGTTGTAGCACTTGTTTTGTGGTTGGGTCGGGCTTTGCCCAACCTACAACCTGCGCTATAACATTTTGGCACCGTTGTCGGGGAGGATTTTAAATCCTCTTTGTGCCCTAACGACACTTTCGCAAGCTTCCCTCCCAAAGCCTCTATCCCTTAGCTTGCATGGCGACTCCACCCAAGGGACGTTCCCTTTCCACCCTTGATGAACTCTCCTTAAAGTTCATCTAGCGACTCCACCTACCACAAACCCACCCTTCCCTCTTTTCCCTTTCCACCCTTTGATGAGCCTTGATCTCATCTGGCAACTCCGTTGAGGTGTCCTTTCAGTAAATGGAAATATGGTACCATGGGATGAACCCCCATCTAGAAATTGTTATGCCTCGAAGAAGGAACTTTTACGGATGGAAAAGGAAAAGGATGCCAATAAAGTTGTTGAGGAAATGATGAATCTCATAAGAGAGTTGTTTCCTGCCCTTGATGATGAAGAAGTGTTTGAAGAACATGTTATCACTGTAAAAAAAATTCATATGGAGTCCAAGTCTCGAGGCTTAGCAAGAGGCTAAATCAATATAGAGGGGCGATAGACTAGCGGACAGGGCTAAATCTAGTGGGAGTGCGAAGTCAATGGGACCCGGCGGGTCACAGATCGCGGATGCCACATATCAACGGTCAGGGAGCATATCAGGTCGAGAACTAGCGCAAGGGTTAATTTTTTGAAAGTGGGCCGATAAGAATACCATGGTTTTGTCTCGAGGACACGTGGCGCCACCAGATGCATATCGGGGGGAAAAGCGGGTGAGCTCAAAACCACTCGATCACGCCCCGATGTCCATGTCAAAATATCATTGAGTGTGTCAAATCCAAGGGTCGCATGTGGAAAGGGAAAGTTGACGGCCAATCAAATCATCTTGAAGACACTTGTTTGGGTGTTTTTCATCCATGCGATACCAAATGAGTGCCGCCAAAAAACTGATTCGAAGGCTCATCATTTGAAATCAACAGTCGAACGTGATAAGTCGTTATCCCTGCAAGGACTTTCGTCAGCAACCCATTATTGGCATTCAATGACGATTGTCATTCAAAGCCGTGTTGATCTTGGTAGGGACTTGGAGGATGGACTCATTCCGGGATGAGGCCATGTGTCTTGTGCAGGAGATTCATGGAGTTGCTATATTTCAGGACTATGCTTCACAGGGTATTGCAGTTCACTTCCTGATATGGGACCCAGGGGGTGGAGTGTATGATAGTTCATCTCTGGATGGGACCTACTGTGTGTCCCACAGGTGGACATGGGACCTCGGCATTGTATCTGGATGGGTTCAGTTATTGCTTGAGGACAGGCAATATTCTAGCAGGGAGGACTGTAATGTCCCCACTTTGGGACATCAGGGTATTACAGGGTGTTATGATGACCAGATTATAGCGAGTACAGGAGCTATTGAGGGATATTTTGGGGTCTGGCTTGCATCGCTCATCCTATTTCATTATTATGATCCATTCCGCACATATTGGCTTTGGTTTCGTTGCATTCCGACGATTTCCATGATTTTGAATATTTTGAGCTATAGGTTAATTAAATTCACTGAAGAGGTCATTTTGGGCACATTACTTGGAGGAACCTCTCAGTATAATAGCTCATTGGAATCGAGAGAAACAACACTACAGGATAGGATGATGAGAAGTGACTTTCAGTGGCCAAGGAAGCCACAAGGAGAGATAAGGTGTTTTTCAAAGGTAAAAAGATCAATTAATTAATTAAAGTGATTTAATTAATTAATTAATAAAATGAAAGTCACTTTGGAGGGACCAGGTGAGCAGGAAGTATAAAGGAGAGGCAAGGGCCTCTATTCTCTCATTCATGTATGATTATCTTTTGATATCTGGCTTCTAGCTAGTGAGCCCATACCTTGGGGGTTTTGAGAGTTTTGACTTAACAAACCATAGAGAACGATTCGGTGGTGAAAGATTCCACCTAGCTTGTCCCAAGCTTGGTCTCGGGGATGCAATACTCCCCCACACCATTCTAGTTCAGATCTATTCAGTGCAGGAGGGTTCTACACTAGCCACAGGCACAGGAAGAGAAGAAGGGTGCACCATTGGAGGTTCCCAGCAAGGGGGGCGCACCATCCATTGAGGGAAGTTCGTTCCAAGTGACTGGCAGGGCCTCTAGAGATTCTAGCACCTGGGTTTTCATTGCAGGGTCTTTGCCATTAGATCTAGTGCATTCCGGAGGAGTTTGATGTATCATTTGATTTACTGGATGCATTGGACGAATTGGAGGAGTGGAGCACACTTCAGAAAGTGATTTCAGCCATTTGATAGATCAGATCTTCATCATTTCGCTTGGGACTTCACCAAGGAGGTAATCGAGCCTTGATCTATCATTCTAGTGGTTTTGTGGAGCATTTGGAGGCCTCTAGGAGGAAGGCCGAATTATCTAGGGTTTCAGGCATCCAAGGGGGCGCACCATTCCTTGGAGGGAGGCTAGATCCATGACATTGAGAGGGATCTTGGAGATTTGAGCACCTGGGTTGTCCTTGCATTTGCCCGATCTACATTTTGGCATATTCATCGGAGAGTTTGGTGGTTTTGGCAGCAGGGCCGAATTGTTGAGAGTATCCAGTGTCCAGCAGAGCGTATAGCATCATCTAGCTTGGGGTTTTGGTGCTTCATACGACCCAGATCTACTCTTGCATTGGTCTTCATTGAGTATTCAACCTTTGGAGGCTTGTAGTCTTCTATTGGGGCATTTTGTAGCAGTTCTTGTCATGTTTATGGGAGCCATCTGTTGAGCATTCTAGATCGGCCTCACTTTTGTATCATTCCTTCTATTATTATGAATAAAGATCAAATCTGAGGTATTTTGGATTGTCTATCATATTGTTGATCTTGCATATGGTTGAGGTATGTTTCATTACTGTATCTTCTTGTTTATTGTTGCAAACACACATTAAATCATCGATATAGCCTTAAGCGCAACCTAAAGCATCACAGTAAGCAAAGTGTTTGATGAAATGCCACAACCAGAAAAAGTTTAAAATTCATGCAAAACCGTGATGTTCCTGGCATCTTGGCTTGGGAACATTACAGCACTGGCTTCCTTTATTTATACAAACTAGCAGGTGTTGAAAAGGTGTCTCTTCACTGGGAAGGGCCAACTTGTCTTCTGAGTGGTTAAAACCACTTTAATTGGCATGGGGGTCGACTTCTCAATTTGCATAATATATTTAGGGTTTGACCAATCCGCAAAAGGGGATTTGGTCAATTACAATGCCCGACATGATCAATCCACAAAAGGGGATTGATCTAATAAATAATAACTCAATAATAAATAGAATACTCTTTGCAGTTACAATATTTCAACACTCCCCCTTAACAAGAAGGGTATTCTACAACATCATCAGGAGAGAGAGAGGGAAACAACAACAACAGCATCTGGAACAATGACTGGCATATCTATAAATCATCGGAAGTTTTTCTCATCATCAATATCATCATCCACAGTAGGGAGCTGGAATGGCATCATCTTCTGCATCAACATGGATTAGTATAACACTAATACATCATCATCATTAATAACAGCACAAGGTTGATACAACATCAACAACAACAGCATCACAGCACGAAGGCTGGAGCATCATCAACAACAACAGCATCACAGCATGAAGGCTGGAGCATCATCAACATCAGCACTAGGCTGGAAATCTTCAGCACGAAGCTGGAAATCTTCAGCACGAGTCTGGCATCACAACAACATCAGCACGAAGCTGGAAATATTCAACATGAGGCTAGCATCTCAACAACATCGGCACGAAGCTGGAAATCTTCATCACTAGGCTGGCATCACAACAACATCAGCACGAAGCTGGAAATCTTCAGCACTAGGCTTGCATCACAACAACATCAGCACGAAGCTGGAAATCTTTAGCACTAGGCTTGCATTACAACAACATCAGCACGAAGCTGGAAATCTTTAGCACTAGGCTGGCATCACAACAACATCAGCATGAAGCTGGAAATCTTCAGCACTAGGCTGGCATCAACACTACTCCCCCTTTCGAGGGAGATCCTTTCGGACTACACCAAGCTTATCTCGAAAGTGCTCAAACTTTACACGAGATAGAGGCTTGGTCAACACATCAACAACATGTTCATCTGTGCTAACATACTGGAGCTTTATGGCTCCTCTCTGCACCATATGATGGATTTAATGATATCGGATCTCTATGTGTTTTGACTTGTCATGGAACATAGGGTTCTCTGTCATCTTTATGCAACTCTGGTTATCACATAGGATCACGGTTGCTTCCATCTATAGATCGAATAGACATGTCAACAACTTCCTGTTAAATTTTAATGAAGATTTGTACCTTGGACAAGTGGTTCCTATGGGTTTTTAAACTTTTACCTAGGAATGTGGTCCACAACTTAAAAGTGGGTATTTTTCATAAAGTCACTTTATAAGTGGTAAAGTGAACTTTAAATTAGAAAGTGAAAAGTGACTTAGGAACTTAATGCACCAAGTGGGTTTTTATTTAAGTTGGGTGAGTGAAATTAAATAAAGTGAATATTAATGGAGCATTTAATTTCAACCGTTGATCTTGGGCAATGTGAGCCCTTGGATCAAAACGGTAACCTAAGAGTCACTTAGGGATTCTAAAGGAGGAAAAAGACCAAATGAGAAGTCATTCTTTCCAAGAGAGATTGAGAGAGAGCAAGAGAAGGAGAAGTTTCTATTTTCTGAGAGGAGAAAGCAGCAAAGAAGTGGCACGATTTCCAAGACAAAAACTAGGGCACGGATTTCGAGGCAGCCAACAGTAAAGAAAAATCCGTACGGTACGGATTTCGTACAACAGCATTTATTGTACCTGTTCTGGACGCACAGCTGCACGAAAATCGAAGGAAAAGGGCGCATTTATCAGTCCGTACAGGCTGTACGGCCGTTGTACGGTCGCTGTCAATTCTGGGCACGATTTCCAACAAAATCGTACAACATTTAATGCTGTGACAGTCCGTACGGTACGGCTATCTGAGCACAGTTTTCGAGGTGGCAGATGTTGGGTTTCTTCCTGTAAATTTCAAGCACGGAAATCGAGGGAAGAGATAAGTACATTTTGTTGGTTTTATTTTTGCTGATATGTAATTTCCAAAAATTGAAGAAATAAGAAGAACTCCCTCTCTCTCACTGGTTTTCCCCACATTGGGGTTTTTCCAGGGTCAATTGACCAAATATCATTGTGTCATTAAATGTTTGCTTG
>ML813939.1:64763-75061 GCA_009831015.1 Picea engelmannii
AGACCTCACTTGCCTATGCGTACCTAGCCTAGTTTCGGAGTTGGAACCACATCGTTTGAGTTTATCTCCATTTGATCACCCCATTAAACAAATCGTGACATTAAACTGATGGGTGTCGGGCTCTGCTCCTGCAAGCAATCCAGGAGTGACTTCCGACGCTAACATTTCTGGCGCCGTTGTCGGGGACGAAGTTGAAGATTTTCCCTAGGCAGAACGACAACGATCAACTGATTCTGAAGGTGCATCAGAAATCAGAATTATTCAGATTGCTACTGTGCACCCGGCGACTCCACTGTGGCGACTCCATTGTTTCCACTTTACTGTTTCAGTTGTGGCCACTGTTGGCACACCTGAAAGCTGACACAGAGGAGCTTTCTCGAGAAGGTTTCAGCGGTTGCTTTCTCAGCCCGAGAAGTTTCCTCGGGTAACGATAATGTTAAGATCTGGTCTTTGATGGTGAACAAGGACCAGACAAATTCGAAGCTGCGCATCTTTCACCTGGCGACTCCATGATTCAAGGATCAATTGGCGACTCCACTGGTTTGATATGGAGGAAATCCTGGCTCGAAGGTTTGCTCCGTTTAATTTTTCTGCTATTCCTGGTTTTCCTAATGTTGTCCCCTCTATGGACGAATGGGGCGATTATTTGCCCAGATTTAGAGAGCGTGAAGAGGACAACCCTGCTCAGCACCTCAGCGAGTTTCATGAACTCATGCATTACTGGGAGATACATCATGAGGATGTATTACTGAAAATGTTCATGTTCTCGTTAGTAGGGGATGCGCGTAAATGGTATCATTCTTTACCCCCTGCTAGCATTTCTTCACTCAGTGAATTCCACGCAGCTTTCACCGCCTATTGTCAGAGGCTGTATTCCCCTGAGTTAATTTGTCATAATTGTTGTGAGGGATACCACAAATCTATGCAAGAGAAAGTTGTTTCAGACGTAAGCTATGGGGAGGATCCTGATGACCTGGATCAGGAATCAGTCATTTCTCCTTCCCATTCGTCTGCTTCGGGCGAAGTTGTGGAATTGATAAAATCTCTCTCTGCCCAACTGGATAGGTGGGAAGCTGAGCGATGTGCAGAGGGTTTTCCACCCTTTGAAGAAAATGATTGTGGTATCTCTACAATGAATGATTATAAAGATCCCAGGGAAGGAGAAGAAGCTTCAGGCGGAGTTATGGAACTGATAAAAGCTATCACTGCCAGATTTGACAGGTGGGAAGTTGAACAATACGATGAGGATTTCCCATCCTTTGAAGCAGAGGCCCTTAGCAGCTCTACTGAGGGTGATTATGAAAAAAGATTTCCCACGGGACCTGTTTATGGTCATTATGAATCTGACCCATGGGAGAGCCAAGAAGAAGAAATCCTCCCAGATATGATTATGTCTGATGAGGGCTGTAAGGATAGACGACTGGGGGAGGAAGTTGCTCTGAGTGAACTAATGATATCTCTCATCGCCCAACATGCAAGGTTAAAATCTGAGGACAATGGGGAGGATTTTCCAGTCTCTGAGGCAGATGTTCTAGATGGCTCTCTCAAGGATAATATTGAAGATCCTGTAAGCGCATTAACATCTGTCCCCGATGAGCTCGCTGTCTCAAAACAAAGCGATGAACTGGTAGTTGGGGAAGAGGACTGTTCTCTTTTTCTTCACGAGATTTCCCATGATGTATTTACATTTGGGATTGGAAAGGAGGATCTGGAGATCGTTCCTTTTTTGCAAGATGAAGAAGTCTGGTGCTCACCCCGCTTTAATGACTATTCAGTTGAAGAGCAGCAGAGCCCCACATCACAGATTGATGACCTGGGTAGCAGCCAGCCCGTGTATGACAGCTATGAATCAGGTTCTGAGCTGGACACCCAGAACTTCCAAGAGAAGACTGCAGAGCCTTCTCCTCTGTTCACAAATGAACGACAATGTGAGGAAATCAGCCCCCCTGAGCAGCAAATTGAAAAGCAGAGCTTTCACACAGGTCCTATCTATGATGATTACAACTCTGACCCTTGGGAGAGCCAAGAAGAGGCACCAGAAGAACCAGAGGAGCAGTCGAAGATGCAGTTTACAGACTGCGCAGAGCCAGTCAGTGAGCAGTCACCACCTGAGATCAGCGAGCCTACTTCAGTTGTTCACCCACCTGCGGTTATCAGAGACATTCGGCCGCGTGTGAACAACTGTGTAGCAGAAGAGGCTGTATTTCGCCAATTCCTTGGAAATGGCCACTCATTCGGTGACCATGTCAGCAAATACATGGAGTGGCATTTCCCCTATGCCTTGGAGCCGCCCTATTTCATCTCAACTCCAGCCTGTAAGGAGGAGTTGAAGAGTGTATCCGTTCTGCTGTCACGGTTACACCATCTGCTGGTGATCATCGACAGAAGGAAGGGGCTAATATCCAGGAAGCTGCTTGAATGGCTATGGTGGAAGTTCTCTTTCACCTAGCCCATGTAAAATATTTTATTAGTTTAGGATTGTGTATAAATAAGCTCCTTGAGCATGTAGCTTTATTTTGTTACTTTTATTTTTCGGCCTGTATTTTCAGTAGCGGGATGTTTTCAGCATGACTCCATAGCCCAACAGCAAGGCACTGAAGCTGCGGAATGAGTTCTTAGAGCATCGCAGGGAGGACTCTATCCCCCATGGAGCCTAATGTTAGCGATATTTCTTGTCTTGGGCCCGAAAGCATTCGGGTCTGCAAGTTACACGAGATGCGCCCGAACACAGCAGCGGAAGGATTTAGATTTCAATCAGCAAGTCAAGCGAGCAGGCGAAGCTTTGCCATCAGCAGCCGAGATCTATCCATGAAGCAGATCAACGGTTATCGGGATCTCGGAGTTGGCCGAGTCACGCCAAGTATAGCGCAGAAGTTTTCAAAGAGGTGAACGGTCAGAAGTCTCCATGGAGAACACGCGAAGCGCCGAGAGCATTCGGACCCGGGCCCACAAAGGTATCGGGAGAAGTAGGAGCCGTCAGAGCTCCGAGGGACACGTGGTGCGCGATTGGGCTCCATCGCCTCCTCGCCCCTCGCAATTTTAAAGAAGAAGAACTAGCTCCTTCTAGCCGCGAGACGCGAAGTGCCGAGAGAATCTCGGGCCCGGGCCCACAGCATCGTCGGGAGAAATAGGAGTCGTCAGATCTCCGAGGAACACGTGGTGCGCGATTGGGCTCCATCGCCTCCTCGCCCCTCGCAACTTTAAAGAAGAAGAACTAGCTCCTTCCAGCCGCGAGACGCGAAGTGCCGAGAGAATCTCGGGCCCGGGCCCACAGCATCATCGGGAGAAGTAGGAACCGTCGGATCTAGAAGGACACGTGGTGTGCGATTGGGCTCCATCGCCTCCTCGCCCCTCGCAACTTTGAAACGTAAAGATTAACTCTTCCCAGTTGCGAGTCGCGAGGTGCCGAGAAGATCTCAGCCGTCCATCAAAAAGGGACACGAGGTGCGCGATTAAGCTACTCGCCTCCTCGCCCCTCGCAACTTTGAAGCGTAAGGATTAACTCTTTCCATACGCGAAATACTGTAAGCGCCTTTGAAGATAGGCACAGGGTCACAGCCCGTGGTCACTTGGGGGTGATAGAAGGAACTGCGCAAGGGGCCGAAGTGCCAGGTTTGACTGCAGAAGGGATCACTGTGTTCTCCAGGTGCCAGTTCAACTTGTTTTTAAGCCTAGTGCCTGCTCGGAGTGAATGAAGAAGAGAGAGGGTGGTTGAAACCTCGCCTCACTCATTAACTGCAGGGGATGGAGGGTCTGGCGAACCATCTGCTCGAGGAAGTCCTGTGCGTCGATTTTCTCAAAGACGTCATGCCGAAGTCCTCAGCTCGACAGAGAAGTCTGTGCACGCTAGCCAAGCACTTAATGGCTCAGCTACCCTCTTTGCAGGGGCCATGCGTAGTTAAGATGGCGCTTAAGGGAAGATATCAGTACGAGTTTGATTGAGGGGACATCAAGCTGCGAGTCACTGGGTGCGCCTGTGTTAGGCGATTTTTCCTGGGTATATAGGCTCAGTTGTTGTATTTTGTAAAGCATCAATGGTAGAGCAAAGCTCCCGATTGTAAAGTTTTAATAGATATCTTAGTTCTGGTTATGCATCTGCATGTAAGATTTCTTGTTTAATCACAGACAGTTTTTCTTTTCCCGTCTAAGTTTTCATCTTACACTAAGAGAGTTCGTGATCGACTGATTCGCACGAATTGTGGCATTTATGTTATGATAAAGGATTTATTGTGGCATTATTGTTCTCTCTGTTTTTATGCGTTTGAGCGTAAGAAGATCTTGCGTTTAGATGTTTTCTTCCACAGTCTATTAAGAACCTGATGTTTATAACAGGCCTTTGCATCTCTCTGATACAAGTCTTCCTCCTACTCGCCCTTACTACAACTCACTGTCTGAAGTTATCCAAGACCTCACTTGCCTATGCGTACCTAGCCTAGTTTCGGAGTTGGAACCACATCGTTTGAGTTTATCTCCATTTGATCACCCCATTAAACAAATCGTGACATTAAACTGATGGGTGTCGGGCTCTGCTCCTGCAAGCAATCCAGTAGTGACTTCCGGCGCTAACAACGTCACCTGTATTGTTGCTGACGTCAGCCTGTACGGACCTGCTCCTACCCAGAAAACTTTGTACGGATGTACGCGATTCAACTTACTACAACTCGCATACATACGCGACTGTGCCCACTGCAACCTGTGTACATATGCGATTGTGCCCATTGCAACCCATGTACATGCACAAAGACATGTATGGACACTTCTATACGATTCGCTCCACCCGTACAATTTCTTCCTTCTGCAACTGCCTCTCTCCTAGGCCAGATTTTCCATAGTTGCAGAAATTCCCTAGCTAAAATTAGCAAGCTCCTTGGCACAAGTCCAAACTCAATTATGCTAACTCCATCATGTCTTCACAAACTCTACACAACGAAATGTCACAATGACCTCTCTCTTTTATATACAAGTCTTAGGGTTCAACATAGAAGCCCCTCCACAAGTCAACATCAAATTAGACTTTCTTGTGGGTGTGAAGCCCCAACACAAACCCACAAAACCCATCACCAAACCCATGAAGCCCCAGCTTCATTCCAATGGCATTTTTTTCCAAACGAAGAGTGTAATGTGGTGCCCATGACGATTCCCACATGCCCAACACCTAGGACACGTGAGAATACTTGCCCAAAGCTACAAAAATCAACAAATGAGTGATAATTACCAAGTCTAACAAGTCAAATAAATGCCCCAAAACACTACAAATCAAAAGAAAAGCTATGGTTGTCATAAAACTTGTAAAAAAATATGACTACTTCAGCAATGTGACAACGGAAATATAACAGTATTAAAACCAATAAAAAATGCAATGGAAGAGAGATGAAATGCAAGCTAAGACTAACACATTAAATAACCAATGCCTACTGAAACATAAAATGGCATGAAACAGCCTCAAAATGTGCAAGACGTCAAACCCTAGTTGGTTGAAAACCACAACAATGTTGCAATAAATGATGTGAAGGGATACTCTAAGGTAAAAAAGGCCACAAACCCTAGACATTACGATACCAATGGTTAAAAAATGAAGATGGAATGCAATAAAACCTAAATCTACATAAGACGTCAAAGGGGGAAGGGGATTAGGGTTTAAGGTCACCTTACAAGAGAGAGGACTAGTGTCGTCTAGCTTCCTTGGGCATATGGAGTCTCAAATGCAACTTCTATTGAGAGTAAAGGCAAGGAAAAGAATCAAGAATCAAACCCTAAGGTAGTCCACTACAAACTCTAGGTATGGATCCTTAAGGAAAACAATTTAAGATAGTCCACTACAAACCGTAAGAGGTCATCCTGTGACTTCTAAAGACCTTTAACAAGAGATCAAGATGGACTTTGGTCAAAACCCTAGAATAGTCCACTACAAACCCTAGAACTCTAACCTATAAGAATAAGATTAGGGTAGTCCACTACAAACCCTAGAAATGCCATTATGTCCTTCAACAAGTTCAAAATAAATGATAACAAGGGAAGGTAGTCCACTACAAACCTTCCTAGGGTTTCAAAACAAAGATTTATCCAAGAAAATTCAAGATAGCATGCAATTATCACCACTTTGATAAAACATTTACTTAATACATCAAGAATAAACCATAAAAGACTTGAAAAGAACTCACTAGTCAAATCAATGAGCATGAAAGAAACCCTGACCATGAAATCATCCACAAGAAACTTGAAAAGCATCCAATAGATCATCTCCATGAAAGTTTGCATGAGTTCTCCATGATGAATAAGAAAGATAGACAAGTGTAGAAGTGATTCTCCACAAGATGAGTTATGATTTACAAATGAGGAAACCCTCCTCTATATATATACGAGACAAGTCTAGCGCCTCATCTCTCTAAAAGCCCCATGAAACATAATAAGCCATGATAAAAGGTGGGTAGGTCTCAAGCCGACCCCCAAAATAGCCTCCAAAATAAAAATAAAATGCTAATACATCAAAATGTCCTCTCAAAAGTCCACACATGTGAGAGTAGAGGACAAAAAGAGGGTCATGTTGTCTCCTCAAGGGGTATGAAAGCTCCAAACGTCACATCCATCCCCAAAAGGTGCAAAGCATCGTCAAAAGTCACATCCCCTCATCAATAAGGTCACATCTCATCATCAAAAGTGTCAGCTCATCATCATAAATGCTAGGTCGGCTCAAGCTAGCATCAAATCACCCTCAAGCATGACGTCATCCCCAATATGTGCAATGTCCCAAGGTCCAAGCATGATGTCATCATAGGAAAGCATCCATAACCTCCCCAAAGAGGCACATCATCATCATCAGGGGCAATGGGGTCCATCCAAACCCTAATGTCCTCAAAAGGGTGCAACATCGAAGTATGTGTGCTTCCTGCCCTCTGAGTGACAAATTAGGATGCACAAACAATCCCCTAGATCAAGTGTGCAACGTCCCAGGTCCAAGAGGTGTTGGAGGGTATCAAGGAGTATATCAAGTCATCACTTGACCCAACGCTCATTATCAAAGGTGCAACATCCTCTATACAGTGCATGACGTCATCATGAAACATCCTCCAAAGGACCATATCCAAGGGTGCATCATAATCAAGCAAGGCTCAGAGAAGTCAAGTAAAACCAACCATCATGACTACAACAGTCATCAAAATCATACAAAGTAAGCCACAATATAACACAAGCCACGTAAGCAATTCACATTAGGTATCTTCTTCAAACTTCACACTAGCTTAAGACTTTATGCAATTGCCAAGTTTAGGTATGGGAGGACCATCACAAGATCCTATTAGGTGTGCTAGTACCCAAGTAGAGGAGTAGTTCCCAAGAAACCCTTCAAAGTGCAAGTATAAGTGAACGACATGGCATGGGGTTTACTTCATGGTTATGGTGTCATTGACATGCAAGCTACGTGTGGGTTCATTTCCATGAGAACCTTTCCAGAGGGAGCGCTTGGTGCTTCAGTTACCCTTTCCTCGGCACCATGTCTTTCCAAACCCCTATTCTTACCTTTTGATTATTCATTTATTGCTTTCCAAGACCCTTTTTAGGTTTATGCATTTACTTTTACTGGAATTCAATTAAGTCCTTTGGTTTGATATGCATTCAATGCATTAGGACTTGGGGCGATGGCCTTGTTATCCTCCACTTTCAGGGATAACTAGGAGATCATGTCTCGAGGCCCACATGTCCTAGACATGGAGTACCAAGAGCAGGATGGACTTTAGCATGGCCCTAGAGGGCCCACCTTTTCTTTTTTCCAGTATCTTCATCTTGTCAGCAGCAGCAGCATCCACCACCATCGGCTTGGTCTTGTGTCAGAGATGGTTCTTGCTCCATGAAGGTAACTAGTCCGGGTATCATGGTATGTGTCACTTTGATCATAAAAACCATTGAATGTATGCATCTGATTCCTTTTATTTCTAACAACTGCTTGGATCTTACACTAGCCCACTTGACCATGTTTGGGGGGATTGACAGGGTGCCCTAGCAAGCCTGTGTCTGTAGGCTTTGGTTTGCCACTGGGGGGGTTTCTGAAAAACCATCGTCCGCTCCCATCATAGCACCATTGTTTCATCTTGTTTCCCGCTCACTTGTCCCATTCCACTTGTCCAGGTTGACCTATTTCAGGACTCCACCTTATCTCGTGGGAAGAAGGGGCTAAAGACCCAGAAGGTAAAAGCAAGTTGTTAAAAGATAAAAGCCTAAAAATTGAAACCTCGAGATGCTTTGCCTAGGGATCCCCGAGAAAGCAGTAAAAGGCTTCTCAGCAAGAAACAAGAGGGACCCTGAAAAATAGTAAAACAAGACCTAACCAGAGGATAGGGGTTCTCATCACGAGCCAACCTATTAGATCCATGGGTACCTAGCAGTATGACATTGCCACCAACTGGTTACCACGCCAGGGCAGTGACCTTTGGTTGCATGGCCAAAGAAAAGGGGGTCTCATCACGAGCCAGCCTTCTCATTTATGTGAAAGTACTTGTGGGTAACGTTGTCACCACTGGTCACCACGCCAGGGTAGTGTCCCCTGATTAGCTCTTGAACAAAAAAAGAAAAAAGCAATAAAAGAATAAAGAATAAAAGGCAAAGCGGACTTGGAAAAAATGCATCCAAGATAGGTACAGCTCGCCTTCTACAAAGGCACCCACAGGTAACATTTTTGCACCCTTGGCCTTCATTGCACCTACCTGCTTGGACATCCCCTGACCACATCACCCACTTATATGGCTTGGATGAGGTCTCTTCCGGGAACTTTCCTTTTCCAGTGGACACTAGCCCAATAGGACGCCTTGTCCTTTTCTCCAGACTTGTATTGTAGGCTTGTGTAACGTCTTTGAGTTGTTGATTGATGTATTAGGGATTTTATGCACATGTTTAATAATGTTGATGATATAATGTGATTGATATTGCTATGATCCCTGTGACTGATGAGCCCGTGGAGGGCGTAGCTTTTGATGTGCAGAACCATGCTCGACGGACAGATACCATTTGGACCGGTACACATGGGGAGATGATCAGTTCGGACCTCCATCGGGCTGAAGAGCCTGTTGACCGCCTATTCAACTAGGTGGTCAACTCCATGTGCCATGAAGATATGCATCATCAGATGTTAATATGTCGAAGACAGTTTGGTTCTACTGGGCAATGTATGCGTCCAGCACATATTTTTGTAAACGAAATTTCCGCACCCCTGCGTGGGTTAATAATGTAATAGGTCTGCATGGGTCATATTTAGGTCAGTTACCTTGGGATTTCTTCATTAGGGGAGTTCCTTTCATTGAGGGTTTTTTATCCTCGGATTATTAATTGGGCTTTTCAGCCTTATTAATTTCCCTCGAGTTTTTTCCTCCCACCAACAATAATTCCTCCAAAGTGGTGAAAGGCGTTCTAATGGGATTATCCTCTGGTAGCTATTGTTTAGGAATGATGTAAATGACCATGTATGACATCTTAGAAAGTTTCGCGGAATTCCATCGAGTCTAGATAGGTTTTTTTAAATTAATTAAATTAGTTAAATTTTCCTAAGGTTGAAGGTTTAATTATTTAATTAATTAATTGTTTTTGAGAAAATATTGTAAAAACTAGATCTTTGGGCTTTTGCTAGGGGTATTTGTGCTCAAAAGAAATGGAATGAGACCCCCTACACCCTTGGACCAAGTTTCAACTCAGTCGGACAACTTTTGCTAGGTGTTTGTCCACCAGGAGTCTCAGTCAATCAAAACAGCAATTTTAATTGCTAAGTCCTGACATAGGTAAAATGTCATTTTCGTAATTTATAAGCAAATGGATGAAAGTAATGATGGAAAAGGTGAGAGATATTTTTCCTAACCTTTTCCAACCCTCACATCACCCCCTCACCTAGCCATTAAGCAAAAATGTCACTTTTCCTAGAGTGGTGTGCCTCCCTTCTAGAAAGTCTCCAAAAAGTGAAAAAATAATAAAAAAATTAATGGGAGACTTATTATATCCCTTGGTGTGCCTCCCTAGACCCTACAACTCATCATTTCATTTATCAAAGCCTTGTCAACTCACTCCAACTCATTTCCACTTCATCAATCCATGTCAAAACCCTAACTTACCAAAACCCTAAAAGTGACTTTTCTTTGATGTGTGACACTTGTAACTCATCCAGGAGGGGTAGTTTTGTCTTCCCTGTTGATTTGGTACCTGAGGAGGTGTTCCCCATGTGTTATTCCCTCTTAGCACATGTGGGAGAGACATTTGCCTTTGTCCTATGTACTTTATGTTCTATTTTGTACTTGACTTTGGTTAAAGTGCAAAATGTCACT